>VDFB02289098.1:0-53559 GCA_007258455.2 Sequoia sempervirens | reverse complement strand
ATTGAAACTTACACCTTTACTAAGTCTAACCATATATTTGATCATCCAAACCATAAAGTTTGACGCCCATGTTGGTCCCATTAATCTACTTCAAATAAGGCCTTTGTTACCTTTGCTCCAAATGTTTGTCTATTCTTGTGAAGTAAGATTATCCCAACATAGTTGTTGAATAGCCACTTCTTTTTTTCTTTGAATTATATTTCTGGAGGGTTTAGATAATGAAATTCCCGAACATGGAATAATGATTGTAGAGTCCATATATTGTATGATAGATTTTTGTTATTTTCTCTCATGATTGGTGAGGATGCTTATTGAGTATTCTTCAAATTCTCAAAAATTGAAATAAGGAATTTATATTACTTTATCTACCTATGTATTCAACAAGTGATCTTCTAGACTATTCACCGACCAAAATCAACATTTGATGGTCACCAAACTCTCCTATGTTAGCGACTCCACTGTGTTAGCTTCTTTGTTTGGTTGCTCCCAATGATTCCTCTTCCCTTTTGTTTATGTTGATGTCAAAATCTTAGGTCTATAAATTGAGCTACCTATGGTTGTGCTTTTTGGAGCTATCATTTTTTTCTTTCCTAGCCATTGTCGATGAATATTAAATTTTCTAAACTACAATGTATCAAGAAAAATATGTCCTTAACTCAAAATTAAGTTTGCTTGTATTTGGCTTGCTCAAATAGTTGTAGCGATTGATTTGAAATTTTCTCCTATAATAACATAAAACTGGAATTGACTATAGGCGATATACTCTAGAATGGTTCTTGAAGTATTCTTCTATATGGCAAACAGTAGTGAATTATGGCTAGAAGTGAAGTGTACAATAGAAGTGTTTTTGTGTAAAGTAATCGCACAGTGATAGGATGCACAAATCGTACGGTAATGGAAGGCGTACAATAGCAGGTTTTGGAGTTTGTGGGTTGAACAAGATGTCAAAAATTAAACAAGGATGTACAACAAGAGTGAAACAAGGGCGTACAACGTACAACGGAAATTAGGATCTAAACTGTACAATGCAATGATCAGAGGTTGTACAACTACTAAAGTTGGTTAAAATTGTACGATTGCTAAGAAATTTAGGGGTTATATGGCTTGTAGAGATGGAAATCATACAGTACACAAAGAGGGTGGTACGGAAGTGGGAGAGGTAGCAAATTGTACAATGTTGGTATGAGGCCATATATCATGTGAGGAAAGTGGAAACCATAGGTTTTGCATAGGGCATATGATGAACCAAGGGGGGAAATGTGCAAAAATTAGTGATGAGCATTACGCACTTTCAAGAATGAAGGTTGTACTTTTGGTGTTTAATTTTTTAGATCTTATTTTATTTTCATCTCGTTAAAATTTTGCTTTTCCCTTTAATTATTCTTGTATAATATTTTATTTTTTAATTTTTAATTTGTTCTACCTTTATGACATTTTTCATTTTCTTTTATCACCCTTTGAATTTAATTCCTTTTTCATTTTTGCTTCCATTTCATGCCGCATTATATAGCATGCATATGGTCGTTTATAACATTCATTCATATAGCATGTTTTTGTATACTCTAATTGAAAAAAAAATCAGCCATCAGGAGTTGTGTCATACCTATAGCAATTTTGTTTTGCTGAGAGTCTAAATCTTTCTTGTGCTTGTTGTTGACACTATGTGACTTCTTCACCCCATATAAATGGATTTGCTAAGGGATTGTGTATAGTTCACTAGACTCTAGTTGTTCCTCGTATGATTGCAAGTGTGAGCTCAATTGTAGAGATGTTCTATAGATAGTAGGCCTAGTTGTGGATAGCAACTACTAGACCTAGGTATGGACAATAGGTAGATTTTCTTCTTTCCTTTCCTCTGGCTCAACTATTTGGTCATGTTGATAGTACGTCTAGTAGGTGGGCATAGTAAGAGCATATATTTTTTATTTTCGTGAAAGATAGTAATGGTAATATCAAAAATTGGGGTAGAAAAATCAAATTTTTCTTATATGATTAAAACACAAGTTAGAGGCAATGATTACAAGTAGGTTTAACATTAGTATTAAGTAATAAATCATAATCCAAAAATATAAAGCATCAAAGGTGCTTGGTCCTCACTCTTAATAAGTTACCTATGGAAGCTCAATTACCCAACCATATTACATGCAATATAACGTCAAGGGATCCAAGCATGTATAATAGAGCATTGTCTTTATATATATATACCATGTCCAATTCTAAGCATATGTGTGTTTCTGCTAACTAGATCCTAATAAAAATCTTTAAATTCTTAAATGATACCTACAGAAGATATTAGGGTAGAAAATCTAGGCATTTGATGATAATCATCTTCAATTTTTTGCAGTCACTAAGAATAGGTTTTTCCTTCAGGTTGATCTTTATCAATAAGATTTAATATTTACTATTACTTCTCAGCATAGAAGCAAATATCTTGCTTAGGAATATCTTGGCAAACCAAACGCTAAAAATCTTTTTTTTTTATTTTGGCATGTCATTGGGAAAATATCAAGAACCTTAAAAACACAGGAAAAACTCAATAAGAAAAAGAGAAATAACTGTTTTCTTTCAACAATTAAAGCCTTTGTAATTGCAGAGACACACGTCTGTGTGCACACACATACCATGGATATTGAAATATCAATTTTCCTATTTAATTGAGATGGCTGATTACAGTGCACACTGCATGGTGCATTTCTACTTAGCTCAACTTTAAAGTTCAAAGAGTTTTGAACCCTCAAAATCGATTGCATGCTACAAAATACCAATGTCAAGCTACAAAGTAGCACAAACTGGGTGGGGGCAATGAGGCTAGCTGATATGGAGTTTGATCAACTATGGGTCTGCAGTTCTGATGATTTTGCAATGACTTACACATAACCAAGTGATGCTAGATCATCAGACTTTTTTATTTGAGAAAGGTAAATGGAATAGATTGTCTTATACTAGCTAGATCCAATCATATGCAATATAAACTGGATTGCTTACAATCACTTTCAGTCATGCATTGATTTATACGATTATTCATTGCTGATCTATACACTAGAAGGGCCTTCATTCTCCCAATTTGATGCAAATCCAATACAAAGAGATATATTGATATTTACTCAATCCTCATGGTATGGTTCATGTTGTAAACCGGTAGATAGGAGAACTAGCACCGCACCATTTTTCTCATGCAGACCAAACATGACACCATCTCCATATTCTAAGCCATTGCTTACAACAAAGATCTGGCTTCTACAGTGCTCATAACATCCTATATTACCACCATCATAACAACTTTCACGATAGATGTGCAGGGGTACTGAAACAGCTCACACATTCTTATTTCCATTCAGTACATCAGAATTTGCACACAAAAGTTCAAAAGAACTATGGCCATATGTCCTCCCAAACAGAGATATCTTCCTACTCACCATCATAACAAGTTTACAAAGAGTGTAAAACAATCTCATAAAGGAATACAATATAGTTCCTGATGTTGAAGCTCCAACATTCTGCCCACACCTAATTTGATTCAGCTGCTCTTCATCAAATACCCCAAACCATCCTAAAGAGCCAGCACTCAGGAAACCATAAAAACCAGTCTGTTTTGTTGCATAAGAAATAAGAGCAGAATTAACTCAAAATGATCAAAAACATTGCAGTTTACAGCCTTTAAAGGTAAAAAATCAGATGATAACAGAAAAATTTGGGAAACTTTCATTCAAAATAGCAATCAACAAGTTTTATGTGAAAATATCAGTCTGCAGTCCTCATTGAGAAGATGTCAGCTGCAACAAGCATGGATAGTTTCAAGTTTTCAACCATAGATAATAAGCACTTCCAACACTAATTGAAAATGCCATACAAACCTAATAAGCACAAATCTTATTGTCTGCAACGTGTTTAACTCATTGCATATGTATCAGCTATGATGCAAAACAAGAAAATCATAAATACAATAAAAAGGGTAGAGCAAATAGAACTCAAAGTTTCATAGCATAGCACAAAAGCTCGCAACAGGGCAAAATTGGCAGACCCAAATCCAACTCTGACTTGGCAAAATCTCAGAAAATTATAAAATACTTAAATCCATTAACTTGATGAAACTTGGCAAAAGTAGGGAGTACATGTCAAAATTTGGCAAAACTCAGTTAGGCGACCTAATGGGCAATTTACAAGGCTGCAAAATTTTTGATCTATGGTTCATAGGTCAAGAAAAGAACTCTGCATATTTTGGAAAGGAGACAATATTCAAACATTAGAATTTACAAAATTCAAACATGTTGTCTGTGAAATCTTATCCATCACAATTCAATAGAATATGAAATAAAGCAACTAATATGCATATAACACTAAAGTGCCATAACAAACAAACATTAAAAAGGCAAAAAGCTTATCATGGACTCACCAGATTTCTCATTGATTTTTGACTGTGCTCAACACCATTCCTCACCATGTCCATCTCTATTGTGGCTATTCTTTTCGAAACAGCTTCCTGCGATAGTTGGTCCCCTCGCTCATATGGAGCATTTACATTTCCAAACAAGAAAAACATCATTTCATATGTGCTGAGATTTGGTTTAACATTGACAAGTCTCATTCTTGCAATCACTCGTATGGCCCTTTCAGGTTCATCCTACAGAACAAGTAGCCTCAATGTCTCATACTTAGCAAATGAACAAATTTCCCCCTTCTTATGCAAATGAACTGAAAAGTTTGGTGCTACTAAGATAAAGAAAATGGCAACTAAAGAAATGATGGTGAATGGATGCATGAAATGTAAAGTAACTGCCACAAGTAAATATACCAAAGTTTCTGTAACAATAAATTGGGGGAAATACACATTTTCAGAAACAGCAAATGCAATATATAGTTAAATAATGTAAAGATAAGATAGGAAAGACACAGACTGCAAAGCCACAAGCAAGAAAGGTTTATCAATGATCTTAATTTTTAAACTTAATGAATATATTGTAAAAGGAAGGAAGTTATATACAATAGTATTAGACATAAATCCAATTCCAGACTAATTTTATTTCTAAATTTATTAAGCATATTACCACCTTATGTTATAATAACTTGCAAATAAATTAATATGTGCCATCATATTTGATTTTAACTGAAGATCAATGAAATCAATCAACAAGTTGGAACTCATAGAAAAAGATGTTGTAATGTCCCCTTCTCAAACTGATCTTTCCGGTGGCCAGTTGGCCTTTTTGAAACCCGAGAGGCTAAATTCGGAAGAATTAAAATTAAGGTTTTCCTATTTTTGAGGGATGTCTTTGCTTTCGAGGAGTTGGTGGACAATGGCCGAGTTCTTTACAGGTTTTGGCGAGAAGAAACCCGCTGATGGTGTGTTCATCACCGGCATTCTGAGCATTTTTCGGAATTTACTATTTTTAGTAAATTCTATTTTTGGCAGTTCAACAGTCGGGTCCATCATGGTTGACTTCCTATGTCAGTTTGATCAGTTGGCTTGCTCATTGATGGCTTCGGGGCGCAGTTGGAGAGATAAGTTGAGCTATTTTATTAAAGTCACGTTTTAATGTTATAATTTAACGTTGACCCCCCCTTAGCCTAGCTTAATCACTTCAAGTCTTTTTAAAAGGTGTTCTTTAAGGGTGGCGCTTCATTAAGAGGATTAATTATATTTTTTATGAAGTTTATTATAAGCTCAAAGTGGACGCCATTCTCAAGAAACATTAAATTAATATTAAAAGACAAAGTTACTTGGAAAAGTGGGATGCCATCTGTGAAGGAATTAGGGTTTGACTCCGGAAAAGAAGTTAGGGTTTCGAGAAGGTCAACCGAAACTTATAAAAGGAAGCCTTGGGATCTCTTTGCATCATCTTTGGACTACAATACTGTTATGCTGCCGGATTGGCTCTGGAACTGCTTCGAGGAATGAAGGCCTCCTAGCTCTTGTTTGCAAGACAACAACTAGTGGTGATTCAGTCTATCTTGTGAGTTGCATTTAGTTCGTGCATTGTATTCAGCCTATTGCATTGTTAGATCTGATTGGCATGTTAGTGGTTTTCAGCATTTTGCATTATTTATTACAGCAGATTCGTGTTTTCAATCATAAGTCAAAAAGACAAAAATATTAAGATCCGGTATTAACCCATTCCCATTGTGGGTAAGGTTTAGGCTTCTCAAGTTTCTAGATTTTTAGAGCTTGCTGTGTTTTTCTAGAGCAGATCGCCTCTTTTCGCAGTTTTGCACTCTCTCATCTTATGCATTGGGATCTGTGCAAAATAATTCACAGAGCTTGCAGATCTGCTTTCCCTGCGGTTCTATCCTAGGCCATTTCAGTTAGAGCATATTGCATTTTACGTTAATTGGAGGTCATAATGAGGAAGATATGAGCATATGGGTAGTTTCTAGACTGCTGTTTATTCCTCAGAAGAGCAGATTTGTAACAAAAATCAGAAGTAGTATCTTGATCCTTGAAAGTGTTATGGTTTTGGCATTCCTATCCAAGATAAAGGTTGTTCTCTATGATGTAATGCTAATCATTTAAAATTCATAAGATATTGGCAGGCGAATTCTCCTTATTGTGTAAACTGACAGTAGTACTGGCAGTGTTTTCTTTCTTGTTCGAATCTGATTGTAATGCTCACTTTCTTTTGAAGTTATTGTATTAGTTACATCTCCTACTCTATGAAGCCGCTTCTTCCCATTCGTTGCAAAGTGCTAGATCCCCGGTGTTGAGCCGCCGCCAGCATTTCTTTTCAAGCATAGTATTCAGAGTACCTCTGCCATATGGTCGCCTCTACTCCATAATCAATAGTAGCACATACTTAGCTGAGTTCCATTCAAAGATTTAGGTAAAAGATCCTCCCCGACTATATATGCCGCCATCATCGGCGCCATTCTTGGTTAGAGTTGCTTTTCAGACGCTTTGGTGGTTTACCTTCTAACCCTTAACGGTACTGATTGTAATGTTGTAACTGACAATTGAAAAACGAAAAATTTGGCTCTAATATTTCAGATGTTAAAATCTGTCCAACTTCAAAACTATACTTCCATCTTTTGCCCATATTCCCAACATTAACCTTTTTTACTCCTAAAATGCTGTAAAAGAAATCATTTATTTAAAGACCCAATTGTAGGCATGGAAACAAGTGTACTTCCACCAAAATCAGCACCCTAATTATCTCCATCAAACTAGAGAATTAATTTTTCTAAGGTGTATGCTATTCTCTTGATCCTCATTTCAATATAGGCTGCTGATTTTTAACCCTTTACTTCATATCTTTTTCTTAAAAAACAACATTGCCAATAGACAAAGAGCCTCAGAGAGCCTTACAGTTGCCTTGGCAGTATTATGGAAGTTTTACATAAGCAAGTATCTATATTTTCCATTCGTTTTTCTTATAGATAGGAAATGTTTCGTCCCCTGCAATGTGTGTCATTTGGTTACTTCTAGACATAAATATAACTTTGTCTGAAAAAACATGCATCCTAAATTGCTACCAAGCAATATTTTTTATACATTTCAAGCAATAGCACACAACAAACTAATTCACAACTATAACTTCTCACTCAAGATATAAATTTCGAAAACTATCTATCAGGCAAACAGCTTATGATGAACACTGACAACAAAGAATTGATACCAAAATATGACAACCAAAAGGATCAACATAATGGTGATCTGATTAACCATAACAACTAATCACTAACTAAACAATGACATTCTGTCAACCCTAATTACCATAGTGCCAAAACTTTGGCATGTATATTTCAGATGAGGAAGTAACTAAGAGTCTGCACTAAAAGAACAAAAATACATCTAGAAAACAAGAACACAAAAAAATACCAAAAACAATATCTACAAGGTCACTTTGGTTTTAAAAGACCTATCACCTAAGTAACCTTTCTTTTACTCATTTCACTCACCCATCGCCCTCATTCAAACCTGATTTTTCTGATTTTTTATTAAATTCACTAACTTCTTTCAAATTACTAAAATTTTGTCAGGTCCTGGTTGATTTTTTAACCGAGTCCAAGTCCTAGTCCAAGTCAAAAAATTTGGCTTGCCAAGCACTCATGACCATCGTAATTACATGTAACAATTGTTCATTAATACAATGAGAATATATTGAAATACAAATATATGCTTAGTTACTATTTTTATGATAACAGTTGGAGTTCATATATTACTATCATACAAGACAGAAATCTGCTTGCTCAATGATGATATATATGATAAGCATCTCTATGCTACACATCTAGCCATGGCATCTCATTACTTACTGATATACAAGGTTATATGTCAAATGTATGCATTCAATATGTAGATATATTAGAAAACTAATAAATTTAACTCACATAATTCTCACCGCTTTGCAACATGCTGCTAGCAAGCTATTGAAAGGATATATATACTGTCGTTGCTTTTCAACCATCTGTTCTAGCATTGCCTCAGCCCGATCAAGCTCTTGATTCTTGCTATATCCAACAGCAAGTGTTGCATATGTATAATTATTTGGCTTCATATTTTTACTCTTCATTACATTAACCTGCACAATAAAGAACATACAGCACTTATTATCTAAGGAAGCACAACACATCATAAGAAGTCCTAAAATTTTCGTCACTATCATAGCGAGATTAAAGTTTAGCTTCCCCTAAGGATACCACATGATTTTTAAGGAATAGAACACTTCCGTTGCTATTCAAGAACAACTTTGTACAGATGTAATTTGGCCCATATACCTGTGACTGTTAGCCTAGAAAGATTACAGATAATGATACATGTAATGAAATAAGAATTTCAGACTGCAAAACTCCATGCAATCACAAAATACCTATACAGATTTATTAGGAAATTATTAAACCTAGTTTGGGATAGATGGTACTAGAAATATCAGAACATCTAAGTTGATGACAAAACAGTTAAGCCAAACATCAATCAAAAATATGCAAGGTAGGACCTTGTCATAACTCATTTGAGATTAAGCCTAGAATCCAGCAACCAT
Source organism: Sequoia sempervirens (assembly GCA_007258455.2). Classification (NCBI taxonomy): domain Eukaryota; kingdom Viridiplantae; phylum Streptophyta; class Pinopsida; order Cupressales; family Cupressaceae; genus Sequoia; species Sequoia sempervirens. The sequence continues at coordinate 44,587 of VDFB02289098.1, read as the reverse complement.
GCAAAGAAAAATACAAAATTTGAACTTGCAATAAGTTGAATTGGGAAATAAAGAAATTTCAGACTACAAGTGCCATGCATGTATGGTGATGGTTCCTGAGATTCTCCTTGCACAACCAAGGCACAATAGTTTCTCAGGATAGCTGCAATTTTATCTGTGCTATTTTTTATTCACAACCATAGCACAACAGTTTCTATTTTTTATTCACAACCATAGCACAACAGTTTCTCACGATAGCTGCAGCTATCCTGAGAAACTATTGTGCCATGATTGTGCAAGGAGAATCCTAGGAAACATGGCCATGCATGTATGGCACTTGTAGTCCAAAATTTCTTTATTTCCATAGCATGGATAATATTGCAGCTATCCTGAGAAACAGTTATGCCATGGTTCTGCAGTGATGGTTGTGCAAGGAGAATCTTAAGAAACATGGCCATGCATGCATGGCACTCGTAGTCCAAATTTTCTTTATTTCCATAGAACAGATAATATTGCAGGTATCCTGAGAAACAGTTATGCCATGGTTTTACAGTTGGAATCTTAGGAACTATGGCCACGCATATTGCGCTTGTAGTGCAAAGGCCATGGTTTCTAAGATTCTCCTTGCAGAACCATGGTACAACTGTTTCTCAGGATAGCTGCAATTTTATGATTAATTCTGAGCTGTTTTTTATTTATTACAACCATGGCACAACAGTTTATCAGGATAGTTGCATTTTTATCTATGCTATTTTTTTAATTTTCAAATAAATAAAAAATAGCATATATAATATTGTAGCTATCCTGAGAAACAGTTGTGTCATGATTCTTCACTGAAAATCTTAGGAAGCATGGCCATGCATGGTGTGCTTTTAGTCCATCAGGCCATGGCTCCTAAGATTCTCCTTGCACAACCCTGGCACAACAGTTTCTCAGGATAGCTGCAACTTTATCTGTGAAATTAAGAAAATACAGAGAAAATCGCAGCTATCCTGAGAAACTGTTGTGCCATGGTTCTACACGGAGAATCTTAGGAACCATGGCCATACATGCATGGGACTTCTAGTCCAAATTCTAATAATTCAACTGAAAAATAAGGGGGCTCTCATATAACCTCAAGAGAAAATTGCAGCTATCCTGGAAAACTGTTGTGCAATGATTCTGCAAGTACAATCTTAGGAACTATGGCCATGTATGCATGGCGCTTCTGGTCCAAATTTTAATAATTCAACTGAGAAATAAGGAGCTTCTCATATAAGCTTATCAAAAAATTAACTCAAATGTAGCTGGGGCCTTGTTCTGCAGAAACTATGGCTAGTGTATTTGAAGTTGTTTATAAAATTGAAGTACCTAAATCCAATGTAGACAATAGAGAATCATTTTTTTTTTAAATTGATAACTAGGCCTTCAATAATAAATAATAGAACTTTGTACCAATATCCCTGCTACAACGAAGGAAAAAAGCAACAAATCAAATTATGATAATTTCCACATATGATCAAAGTAGGTAATTTTGACTCAAAAGCACAATTTATAATGGCTAACCAGGATTGCTAAATACAAATCCAATAACCAAAAATAAACTAGGCAATACTAAAGCTAGGAAGAAATTAAACCAAAATCCAAAGATGGTTTTCTTTCAATTATCCACCTCATTCAGTTACCTAACACCCAATAAAGAATCTAAGTTATATGGACTTACATACCACTTCCATGCCATGAATAACCCCTCTCGTAAGAATTACAGCTTTCAAATATGCATTATATGTTGCTTGCAATGGCTCCAACCCAAGCCTGTGCATCTGTCCAACAATACAATCACAAATCCACATATCTTATGACTTAGGCATGACTACACAATATTATACGATCACATTCACAACAAAAGATATTGAAGTTTGATAACAGGAAACTTTCAATAACAAGTACAAAACCAGTTCATTAATTAAGTTGAAAAATTGAATACAAAATTATTCTGATGTTTTGAAATTAAATATTGTACAAAAATGTTCCTACAAAAAAAAGATATACGAGCTGCAGAATCAAAACACTATTCTTCTTTATAACTATCATAATTTACATCCCCAAACCTTTGATAACTTTAATGGGATAAATTTTCAGTTAGAAGACACTGGCCAGAAGAATATCAGATTTCATTGTTCATTCAATATTTCAGCTGCTAAACTTCTTTATTTAGTGAAAAACATATATATTGCTCTTAGCATGTATGTGCCTCTTATCAAATAGAAAAGACCAAGTGTACTTTAGGAAGATGACACTATACAAAAACATAAAGATTAGGTCTGAAACAGAAAAAAAACAATTCTTCTGGTTTCCAAAACTGATATGGTTTCCAAGTTGATCCTGGCTTCTTTGTGATAACTAGTTGAAGAGTGACAAAAAACAAAGCGTGATGAATGGACTACAATATTGTTCCTAATTGTATTGTATCAACCATAGTTGACAACCTCGGACTTGGCAATAACTCGGCAGGCCCAAAAAATTTAAAAACTCAGGACTCAGCAAAAACTCAAGGAAAAACTCGGCAATAACTCAACAAATTTATCAAACATTTTAAAATACACAATTTTTTGAAATATACTTCAAAAACACACATATATACTGAATTTGTACAGCATATTACTGATTTCCATAATATATACAAAATTTGAGTTCAATACATATCATATTCCAAAAAACAAGTTCAACTTCCGAATACATATCAACTTCAAGTTTCAGTATCAATGAAAATTGCAAATCATAAATTTCTTCTACGACTAAAACTCAAAAGCTTTTGTTGCCGCTGTGTGGGTCTTGCTGAAGTAGATGGTATAGGTGCAATATCCTTAGTAGGTGCCTCAACAGGTGCCTCTATAGGTGCCTCATCCATAGTGATAGGATCAAACATGGGGACAGCTTTTATTTGTGTGGCTTGATTAGTGATTATGGATTAGAAAAGAAAAATGTATATGGGTTTCTCTTTTCTAATCCATAATCAATCAGGCCACACAAATAAAGGCTGTCCCCAGGCTAATCAATCTTAACTATAGCTCAAGGCACTTCACATTATCATTATAATTTATGACAACAAAGAAGATGTAAATCGTGACTATACAAACTTTATAGAGTTCATTCAAATTCATCCGGATTAAATTGTGACTATACAAACTTTATAGAATTCGCTTCCTCCTCTAGATGATTTGCACTTAACTCCCAAAGAACAATCTTAAACTGAATATGAATAAACTGAATTGGATAATCAAATGAATGAAACTCATCGAGTATATATACATGAGTGGAGATAAGACGTGCCTTTTCAAGTATCTTCAAGTCAGCCTTAATAAGTAATATAACAAATAATTGAGAAGTCGACCACCAATAGTAAATGAAGACTTTTCATAGAGGATCACGCCTTGAGGGAAAATCACAATCAATGTAGAATGAGGTCGGCCTCATTCAAAATACAACTCTTCATTCATTGGTGACTCTTCAGTAATTAAAATATAAATTGTGCCTCTTGAAGTCTTATAAATTAAATAGCTACTAGCTATCATTTAATTTATCCAATCAAGTAGAATAGATCGGCTGGAAGTAACAACCGAAGCTGCTATAAACATCAACACTCCCTCTCAGCTAGGGAGAATACTTCCAGCTGCACAAGACATATCACCTCAACGTGATGTCTACCACAATGGCTACAACCAAGTGTGGAAAGTAAGAATATCACCTCACCGTGATATCAGATATCGCCTCAACACGATATCAACCATAATGGCTACAACCATGCTATGGTGTGTACAAGTGTTCATCACTTGCGTGATGTTGTCACCTCAACATGACTTTCACCATATTCTCTTAGGGTGAAATACAGCACAAGATGTTGTCACGGAGTCACAATACACATGACATCCACCATGACCTCTCGTGATTGAAACAAGGGATTTTGTACCTCGAACTTCTTAAGAAGAAGAACCATTAATCAAGGTGGTTTTCACCGAACTTCTCTCACAAAGAAGAACTCATTATCATGGGTTTACAAATTCCTCAATTGCCTCTGTAGGGAAAATGCATTAACAAGGGACACCTCAAATTCTCTGCCTCTCTAAGAAAAATGCATTAATTAAGGGTTTCTGCAATTCCAAATTCCTTCCTATTCGAGGAAAATGCAGCATTCAATAAGGGCTTACACTCAAATTCCGCCTCTCGTGAAAGAGAGGAAATGCATTAAGGCAAACAATAAAAGTCAGCTCCAACAGATCATCCAAACCAATCCCCGCAAGAGTTTCCAAAGCCACATTGTTTCCTCACGAAAGCTACCCTACAAGCTGCAATATATTATGCCCTGCTTGTACTCAATGCCACAAAGACCGCTTCCGCCTACCGATATCATAGTGCGTAACCAAACTGAAGCATTGGACATCCATCAGTAACACACTCGCCTAATCGGGAAGTCAAAATATTCATTCTACCAAGTTCCATCTCTAAGAATATTCGCAACTCCATATTCAATCAGGCGGCGGTATTCGGATATAAGTTTCGGCTGTAACTAGATGGACTGTCTCTCGGTTCAATACATGAACCTAATTATGTACTCATAGTATATTAAATATCTCTGGGTCTAGTGTTAACTAGATATATCATGATCCGGACAATGCTCGTATTATTAGTAGGGATCTCATTTCAAGTTCAACTAGCCGCGTTCTCCTTCAATTTATGGTTGGTTCTATGATACTAAATCTCTTTAAGTATATCAATGGCGTACTTGCCTTGACTTAGAATCATCTCATCTGGTTGCTACCAGACTTCTAAGCCAACGAAGTAATGCATGAGACCGAAGTCCATCTCAAATTCAGAAGCCAACTCCTTCTTACACTCGAGAATCAGGTGATCTTCTCCAGTAAGAATCAAATCATCAACATATAAGACTAAAATTAATGCTTCACCATTGATTACCTTGAAGTAGAGATTAGAGTCAACATCATTCTTCAAGAATCCCAAACTTGACAGGTACCGATCAATCCTTTCGTACCATGCACGAGGAGCCTGCTTAAGACCATACAAGGCCTTCTTCAGCTTGCAAACATGAGACTCCTTCCCATGAACCTCAAATCCATCAGGTTGCTCGATATAAACTTCTTCCTCGATCACACCATTGAGAAAAGTTGTCTTCACATCCATTTGATGAATCTTCCATCCTCTAGATGCCGCAATGGCAATGATGGTTCTGACAGAAGTATAGCGAGCAACAGGAGCAAATGTTTCTTCATAATCAACTCCCTCTTTCTGTGAAAACCCACAAGCCACGAATCTTGCCCTGTACTTCTCAATGCTCCCATCTGCATCTTTAAGTACTTGCATCAATCTTCCGACCTCATCGTCTAAGATTGCCTGCAACGCTTGCCTTAGAGAAATGGATTCCAGCATACACCTTTGTAGAGATACAGGGCTGTCCTCTTCAACCTCATCCCAGAACACTCTATTTTATTCTCAGCGAGTCATAGAACTCCCTCTGAAGGTTAATTCTTCCTTTTCGAAGAGATGTCTTCAGCCATCCACTCAGTCCCATGGCTGCATGATGTGTCTCCATTCTTCAACCTACAGGATGCATCAAGCTCTTCGTGAAAGCAATCTCTTACGCTTCTTGGTCTGTCCTGAAAGCATTAAGAAGAGATTACTAATAGTTCATTGAACTCAACTATCTCGAAGAGAAGTACCATTGCTAGAAGCTTACATGATTGACTATCTCAAAGTTTATAGCATGAATTAATAACTACATAACAAATTCATGAACATTATTTAACCATGCAATACTTATCTCATTGAAATCAGGATTCTGTATGCAGAAAATGAGGGATTGATATCAACGATTACAATATCTGCTCTCTTCGCCCTTTACAGTGGCGTCGATCGTTGCTGCTCTCAAAGCAAACTCTTGACTTCGATTGCAACTAATCACACAACATTGGAGTTGAAATCTTCATGGGACTGGAACATTGTGTAGGATCATCATCTAATCTGCATAAACTTCGATGACCAGACAACACAAAATATGATTCACATCATCACATCTTATCCCAATGAAACACATATAACCAATGTCAGATTTGCACAACTTAGCAAACTGAATTTTAGCCTAGAGATGAAATCAAAGATACAATCAAGGAAAACTTATCTGTTCATATGTTAGAACACCAAAAGCTAGACCTGAAGCTGTGTTACCACTTTCAGTGCTATAAACGCATCTCCTCTGATAGATGCAGAGCACACACAATGCTAGCAATCTTGAAATCCACTGAGGTTACAGTCATCTTACAAGCAGGATTATCAACAAGTATTCAAAGGTTCTACCAACCTTCTCAAGACTATTTATTTATGCTTCCCATACTCATCATTACATTCTGATGACAAACACAGCCTCAAAGAACACGCACTTGTGCAATACACCCATGCTCATAACCATATATATTCTATCATCGATACTCCAATTATTACCACTACAACTAATCTGACAAGGTCACGAACAGATCTTCAAAGAAATGATGTTATTGCATATGCATTATTTGAAATTGTATTCACTCAAAACTAGGCACAGTCTCGAACTTACATACACAACATAATCCAAGTACCATCGATTCTACAGCACTATAAATGTTGCTAGTATGAAGACGTTCAGATAATCACTTCATACCTTACAATCAGTCTATAAGGATATAGAATGAAGGCGATGCAACTGAGCAATCACAACTTTTCTGAGCACACCGGTGAATACAAGTTCAGAGGTATCCTCATCCACCTGAGGACACTTCTTTAATTATTTCCAACAAGCCAATACACTAATTTCTAAAGTCGTTAGAATTTTAATTCCGTCAATGCACGCAACAGTTTCCGTGACACCGTCAGGCTTAGGGCATTCGTCCTTTCGATAGATTGCGTCATCCGAAGATGCAGTGAGAAGCATCACCCCGGCCTCTGTGAGAAGGCAAAGATCAGAGCCCTCTCCGTCGAAGAAGCATTCTGACCCCGTCAAAGAAGGCACCAAATCACGCCAAGTATTGTTGACGGCAAGAGTAGAATGTAGGAAACCACAGGGCTTGTACTGTTGCTCCGACTTCTGCGTCATGCCAGGTGAAAGGTGCTTGTGTCTACACTAACTCTGCATGGCACACTAGTTGAGACGATGACGCCCTGTTTGTTTCCGCTTTACACATTTATCAACACTCGCGATATGAATCCCGTGAATTAGCGAATTCTCCATATACACAGTCCGCTTCATAAACTCACGATGAAGATCCATATAACACCAGCAATGCCATTTTTCTAAGACTTGTAGTTGCCTTGTCTCAAACAAATCTGATCAGAACCTTCACTTGAACCCGCTCTGATACCATGTTAGTTTTATGATCAGATTTAATGTACAGAAATTAATTCAAAAATAAGACATAAGAACACAGCAGATACCCTGGGAAAACCCTCCACTTGAGGGAGAAAAACCCAGCAACAATATATCACTTATATATTGAATTCACACAAAGATGATCTCCTTACAAGAGGCCGATATGCAGGCCCAAATACATGCACCAATGAATGATGCAACACAGAATTACAATGGAGTAATATGCTGATAGATCTCAGCCACTAACAAAATACTCTTCTACAAAATTCGCTTCCTCCTCTAGATGATTTGCACTTAACTCCCAAAGAACAATCTTAAACTGAATATGAATAAACTGAATTGGATAATCAAATGAATGAAACTCATCGAGTATATATACATGAGTGGAGATAAGACGTGCCTTTTCAAGTATCTTCAAGTCGGCCTTAATAAGTAATATAACAAATAATTGAGAAGTCGGCCACCAATAGTAAATGAAGACTTTTCATAGAGGATCACGCCTTGAGGGAAAATCACAATCTATGTAGAATGAGGTCGGCTTCATTCAAAATACAACTCTTCATTCATTGGTGACTCTTCAGTAATTAAAATATAAATCGTGCCTCTTGAAGTCTTATAAATTAAATAGCTACTAGCTATCATTTAATTTATCCAATCAAGTAGAATAGATCGACTGGAAGTAATAACTGAAGCTGCTATAAACATCAACACTAAAGAGCCAAAGATTACCCTCAAAAGGGTCCCCTGAACACCCCGTTAGCCTACAAGGACCAGTGGGTAGACTAACCACAGCATCTGATCACTACCTAGGAAAAGGGGACATTACAATACGTCCTCCCCAAGATTGCTTGTCACCAAGCAATTCTCACCTAAATACTCTAGCCTGTCACCTGGATGTCAGGATCCCAAATCAATCTGTAGAATGCTCAAATACATATCCACTACATCCACTAGGTAGAGATTAAACCATACTCAACATCACTATGAACAACTACCTCATTGTAGAGCAATCTACCAAACAAAAGAATCCCTGGATCCCATAACTATAATGGAAGTCTGCCATACACATCACCCGTTGACTTCCACTGCACTACATTGATGTAATCTTCACCATACTCAGAGTGGTGAAGCAACACATCATAAACCAACCGAACTAACATGCCAAACCTGTTACCACCTGGATCCCAACACAGCAAAACCTCACATCCATCGAACATGAGGAGATGGAAGCATCTTGAAGTGCCAGCATCACAACACATCTCTCCATCCTCAACTAACCTCCCATGGATGTGATAACTAACCCTTATAGGTGTCGAAAGATGTGTAACCACTCCTCTCAGGTTGCTGATGTGGGACAAATCAGCACCCTTAGGACTATAAGATCGACCTCTGGGAATGCAAATGATACCACCAGGTTCATAGGGTGATGAAGTATCACCTCTATGTTGCTCACCCATGACAACGAGATGGTGCAGCTCTCCTCCAAGCTCAGGTATAGCTGTTGTTCCCCAAAAATTATGAGTAAAATCTTCATCCTATTGAGTAGGATAGTCATCTCCTACCAACTTATGGAGTAGGACTCCATCACTACAGGTTGAACTAACAATGCCATCATGCTTACCGAAACCACAACTTTCCTGTAGCCACACCTCCTATGGAAATTCTTGAAACACGAAAGTTGCAAACTCTGCTAAGGACACATCTGGATGATGAAAATCTAATCCCTAACCCTGTAGACAACCATTTAGAAGTAATAGAGTTGTATACCCGCAGTTTCTGGTTCCATCTTCTAGAGATGCAAACACTCCATCCCACAATGGATGATATGAATCCTGAGCTAACCCACACCTACACACTATCAAATCATTTGTACGTGGACTAAAAGAGAAGTGATGAGCACTCCTTACTATGCAGTCAAGATGGAATGCACCTGCCTGCGCCAATGATTGACCAGCATAGTCATCGGGAACACTCACCTCGTCACTTTCATCAACTGAATCATGAGGTGGCTCACGTCTCCGAGTCTGAAGGGCTGATTGGGTAGAAGCTCTACAAGTCCTCACTGTGAACCCAATACCAAAGTCTCTATCTGTTAGCAACTGGAGGTAATCTGATTTTATTTCCTCCAAAGCATGCCTGATAGTCCACAAGCTTCGAATAGAAGTTCCATTTGAGACCCAATACCATCTCTCCTCAAATTTCACTAACCAAAGGAGGTACTCGAGAAACTTATGTACGCAATCAAAGGGAGATAGGATTTGATCAACCTTATCTCCAGTGACCTTCAACTGATCCTCCATCCCTGTGACTCATTAGGCTATTGATCACAATCAATTGCATAAAATGAAATTTTTGATTTGCTTCCAGGACAGGGAAACATATGAGCATCGAACCAATTTCCCCACTAGATGACACCTTGCATTCCTCCTGTAAAGAAGATGGGATAGCGTTGTGATCGATCACACAACTCTTTGCAGAATCCACCTCTTCATCACAAGACCTGTCAATAACATTCTTTTTATCACCTAAAATGGGTTCATCTTTAGGAACAACTGCTGCAACATACTGCTCCCTGTTATGCTCATCCAATGGACTCATCCCATTGGTGTCACCTGCACCTATAAATGAAATGGATGTTTCTGCATCCTCAATGTGTGCATTCCCACAATCCATGGATGTATGCTCATCACCAATGGCTGCCATAGATAGCTAGATTTTAGTTGTAGGTGATGAAGACTGCGCCAAGCTCAACTCCATGGTAAGCTCATCCATCTAAGTCTCTAACTCTTGAAGGGCCATTTGAGTGCTCCTCAAAGAGTCCATAGTGACCTCAAGCTCATGAGTGAGCTCATCAACCTTCTCTTCTTTCCCATTTAGTACATCATAATAGATACCATCAAGCATGAGAAAATGGTCTCTGTCAGATAGCAACTATACGTAACTAGTTTTCATCGCCCCCAATGCATCTCTAGGTGCCTAAAACTCTACAAGGATAAGTCCACCATCAAAGTACTCTTGTGTCCTCGGAGACCTCCAACAATAGTTTCCTATCAACTATTGAACAACATCAAAATGTTCTATGGCTGTAGCAATCATCCCTTCATTCACCTTCAATTGCCCTGCCAAATGATGAGACCCCTGAGACATATCATTTCCACACAAAAATTTTGATTTGTAATCAGCACTATTATAGGATGTTGAATCACCATCATTAACTGATTGGAAAACATCACCATGTGTGCCATCAACATTGCACACATCCTCATCAAATGTACTGGTGTTATGAACCTCATACGATGACTCAAAAGGAATATTAGAGGTTGTTATTTTGACATCATAACACACTTCCTCTTCCAGAATAGATGCATGTACATCCAAGGCATCATCATGAAACTCTGTCAAACTATCATCATGAAGTATGGCATCCTCATTACCTACCACTTCAGATTTGAACCCCTTTTCTTCCACCTGCTCCTCATCAAACAAGTAGGGTCTCAATTTACCCTCACATTCTTCGAAAACACTGTACAAAAGTTATAAGCAGCTGTAGACGTCACCTGTTCTTGCTTTAGAACAGCCAACAATAGAGATAAGATAGGCTGGGAAATTTCATCACCTTCATTAATAATTGAAGTCATAATGATTCTCATGTAGTCCTGAATAGATTTATAATGTTCCTCACTGATAGAATTCACGAAAAGACAAAATATCTGTAATATAAGGTCATTACAACCACAGTCAATCATAAGTATACACGATCTCACCTATGCCATCAACTCTAGGACTTTGACCCTCTTCCCAAAAGGAGGACTTCTGATAACAAATATCCCATCAAAGCTTTCAATAACCAGCTGCAATATCTCCCTCATTTTGCCAACATTATAAGGAACTTGAGGAGTTGTAATCCTTATAATTTCACTGAGGCAAAGAGTAATAGTGAGCCTTATCTCCTTGTTTTCGTGTCTCAATAACCCGTGCTCACCCAAAGAAGTCACTAATGGAGTCATAGCTATCTGCAACAAATCAGAAGGCGACTACTCAACAAGACTCAAACATTCTTCCATTCTTTTTAGTGTGACCAAAGTATCATCCCTAGGTTGAAGTTGACTGTCGAGCTTACTACCTGTTTCATAGAGCAACCTTGCATACCACTTTCCATCATCTGATACCCATTCTTTGTCACTAACTGAATCGATGATTAAACTCTGAAACTAAAAACTATGAGTGTTGGTCACTCAACAGAGCGAAGATGTGAACCCAAGTAGATTGAATTTTTTTGATTGCTTTAGTTTGATAGATGTACCATTTTATCAAACTAATGATAGTATGAATTGACAAAGACTTTAAAGTAGCAGTGTATGCAAATCTGATAACCAATTTCTGAGTTGCTCATAAAAGAATATTTCAATGTGTGAGCAGATTTAACTTCTAGACTTACACAGTTTAGAACTGAGCCAATATATATAACATATGTGAAGTTTTTATGCTCAGATATGAATCACAAAGGCAGGGTAAAGGTAATTACATGCACAGAGGCTGCTACAGCAATCACAATGGTTTGCACTTTCAATTAGACTTCCAGAAAGTGTTGTATTCAGACCATATAAAGTAGGTTGACTTGGACCTCTAACATCAAGAAACTATTTGTATTCATGTTACTATGCATTGTACATCAGAACATACAGGAGTATCAGTGTTTTTCAAACCTGGGAAGGCTCACAGACCTGGAAATAAGCACCAGCAGGTCTGAATGATGTTTGGTACCTTGCAATCCGCCCGCAACCAGCAACTATCACCTCACACGACCCCCATACAAGCAGAACACAACTCTTAATCCCACGTGAAGATGCTACAGGCAATAATTATTGCCCAAACTACTGCGTTTGGACCTGAGGTGAACACGCCATGCACAAAAATCCTTCATATTGCTTCAGCGCCCATATTACAAAGTCTCACGGCTTGCATAGATACCCAGGTAGGCTTCCCAAACTAAAATGCCACCCTTGCAACATGTAACTCCACACCCTATAAGAAGCTGACGGCTTCACAAATGAATTCGAACTCACACCAATATCCATGTTTTTCTTGGAATTCAATTTCTTGTCTCTTTTATTCGATGTTGTCTAAGATAGCTTCCCAACTATAAACCCGTATTGATAATCATTAAATAATGGCCCAATGAAAAGAAATTATAATATGCTTGTCAGCATGCAATCAAGCGGGTCTTGATTCTCCTTGAGGATGAGACGACAATTTAAAATAAGAACATTATCAATTGAACCTTGTATTAATCACCACAATGTTTGTCTTATCCTTATTTTGTCTGTATCTGCCAGTAAGGAAACACCATTTGTTTTCTTTTGCCCCAAATAAAAATTATTGTCCTTTAAATAAATCAACCCAAGCAGGCACACAGCCAGGTCAACAATATTTTCAATATATGTATCTATTTATAATCTCTGAAATCTTCAATGACAAACCAGATATAAACATGAATGTTATTCAAAACCCTCAATTCTGATAATTTTCTTTTTTGCTCATGAAAATTTATTTCCAACACAGGATGGTAGGAAAACTGTGCTTTGATAGCTCTGAAATATCCCACCCCTAATACGATATTTGCTAACTGATTTCTGTTTTTTCTGTTTGGTTTTGGTTTTGTAGTTTTTTCAAATATTTGCCAGGAAATGCATAAAATTGCAAAATGAAGAAATGTTGAAGCACAAATATAATATTATATCATTTCAAATTTATTAATGCCTTGAAATTACATTGAAAGCATTCCCAGATGACAACTTCTGATCTTGAAAGCTCTGTAAACCTTGAAGGATGACCTCCACGAAACTAATGAAGCTCTGTCATAACCTCTGAATAAGATTATCTCTCAAAATGCCCTTGGGTGATCTTCCACACCTATAGACATTGTTCTCTCTAAGGGGTTTCATCCTCAAGAAATCTTGAATCTCCAAACTACCAGCAAACCCTTGTTGAAGCTCTTCTCCAAATTTCTCCAAACAAGAATAATAATGCAGAATGCACAAAATAAACTTCAAATGCCCTTTTGTAATATTCAATTTGCATTTGGCTTTCATCTCATTTAATTTACTTTAATTTCATTTACGTTTTCCTCCTTTTTGGTGCACAACTTAATAATATAAAGTATACTTTAATAATCACTTATATCTTCCTTTTTAAAATTACACTTAACTTATATTATAAAGTATACTTTAAAATCACTTATATCCTTTAAATATAAAGTCCCCTTTTAATATATTTTAATAACGCACTTTTTTATTTGGCGTTATTAATACTAAATGCACAAGACCAGTATTACCAATATAACTCCAAGATATAATTATGCCACCATGCCAAATATAAACACTTTGATAGCTGACCATACCAGTGACTTACTATAAATAGTAAGTATGCATCAAAGTCTCCTGAATGGCCTTCAAAAGGCGGACCACAAATAGACTGGGATGAAGAGCTGAAGAATACTGAAATAAGCACCAAAGGTCTGCTGAAGAGCCAAAGATTACCCTCAAAAGGATCCCCTGAACACCCTATTAGCCTACGAGGACCAGTGGGTAGACTAACCACAACATCTGACCACTACCTAGGACAAGGGGAAATTACAGGAAACAAAACAAAAACCCTCGCACACGGTGGTTGTTCCGCCGTGCCTTTGTCGCATCTAGAAAACATAACAAAAACCTTAAAAAAATCACGCATTTTAAGTTTAATACTTTTTGTGACGAGTATTGGGTTGAGTTTTAGCGATTAAACTACGAGTTTTTCATGATTTTTCAGTAAAAATCGCTAGTGAGTAATTTCATTATTTACTCACTGTAGAGTTTGACTCGCGAGTCTTGCGAGTACTTGTAGAGTTTTTCAAGTATGGTATCAAAAATCCTTAAAAGCAAAAAACAATAGTCTATGACCGAAATTCTAATGGAAATCACACATCACAGTTACATTAACACCATAAACTATTCACCATACAATATAAAACCACTTCAAACCTGGGCAGGCTTGTGGGAGATATATGCAAGCCTTGGCACTTGCATGGGGCTGCAGACATCTCGAATGTTATAATGGGCATTGGAGATTAGTATTGAATAGTGCCAACTCGTTGGTTTCACTCACCAGTGGAAGGACCTTAAATGAAACATTTGACCCATCTTCAATCACAAGACTTTCAGATTGAAGCTTGTATGATTCCAATTGATTTTGCCCACTAATAGGTGATGATGTTTGATTTGTATTTTACAAATTTTGGTCTTTTGGTGTAATTTTCAAGGTCAAACTTTGCCAAAAGGAGCTCTTCACAATTTCATCACTAATATCCTTTCCCTAAACATTGGGAAGCTTTTTGAGTAGGTATTTTTAGCCATTGTAACCTAGTTATGCCCCAACAACATGGCCAACTAGTTTTTGGTATGTTGTCAAAACATTGCCCCCAACTACCACTTGTTGAATTCCACAATGGAATACACACAATCTTCATGGACACATAAACAATTCCAAGAACAACAAAACACGCTAATATAATTGAAAGGATTACAGAAGTGCCTTATTATAGTTTAACAAGGATGAAAACCCAAATAATTTTTTTTTAAGATCAACTACTAAGCAAAAAAAAAGTTAACAAAGTAATATAAAGCATACCACAAAAAAGGTGAGACAAGATTTGTGACATGGAAAAACCATTTGACAAAAGAAAACATGATATGAATTTGTGAAGATGGCAACTTGAGTTCTTACAATGATGACAATCTCTCCACTACAATAAAAAAAACATGAGAGTTTCAAGACAACAAGATAAGTAAGTACCACCATAAAGGAAAAGGGTCAAAGACCTTTATTTTATGAGATGAAAAAGTAAGAGTTATGGGTGCAACTCTAAGCCTCTATATTTATCACCTTGTGTTAGCGTGTGCCTATGTGTTTTATTCCTCTTGACAAGAGGTAACAAGAAGTGTGGACAGGTGTGCAAAGAAAATGAAGTACACTCCAATATTCCTTGCAAAGTATATAAGCACACCTAAGAAGGGAGTTACACTCCAATATTCCTTGTAAAGAATATAGCGACACCTAAGAAAGGAATTACACTTTGAAGAATCTTACCTAAAACCATGAATGAGGTGTAGGGTAACCTAAATTAATGAACACAAAAATAATAATCATAGCCACCTTACTAAGGACAAAACCTCATTATCTATAGGAAAAATCCTTACACAAATGGAAAAACAAGTTGAATAAGAATTTTGCATAAAAGATCATGTAATTGAATCTATCCCATAGTGCTAGGACCTAACAACTACGACTCTAATGACAAAGGAAAGAGTAATTCTAACAAATTTATATTTCCTAGAGGCATTTTTTTGGATGTAAGTGTAATGTCCCCTTTTTGGTGAGCATTGGAGTTTAGAGGAATTAGCCTATTCCTGATCCTCGTAGGCTAATAGGGCATGGTTAAAGGGTCCTCTTGGAAGCTACCCAGGCGTTGGTTGGCTCATCGGATGCACTGGATAGTCATTTCTCATGATATTCTGGATGTTGGATAACATAACATGTTTGAAAATATAATGTTGGATAACACATTGTTTGATAACACATCGTGTTAGAAAACATATCGTTGGATAACATATTGTGTTGGATATCATATTTGCACTTTATGAGTTATATTTTATATTATTATAATAAAGTGTAAATATAATGAAATATTATATTATTTATGGAAGCTTCTAGATTGTGGGCCGACCTCTTGGTGAAAAAGAATAAATAGGTGAGGCCAGCCATTATCTCATCATCCAGATTTGATATTGATTTGATATTTCTCATTTGTGGAGCTAAGAGTTTCTGCAGTTTGTTCACATTGTCTTTGGGAAAGAAAACTCCCATTGATAGCATAACTGAGAAGGTGAAATATCCTCTGAAGGGTTGCAATTGAGGAGGTGATAAATTAGTCATCTCAGTTGGGCAAAATTAGTGGCCAAGGACCAATTTTGCATGGTATGATTTGAAGAGTTGCTGGAGACATTTTGTGTGATAAGTCCTCATCGATTTGGTCATTGGAGGATCAATTTGCATTTGGGAAGATTGATTAGATTTATTGCACAAGCTGATTTAAATATCAGATTTATTTCAGTCTTCATTCTCAGTCCAAGAAAGGGACGATTTTGTTTATATCTTGCTTGTGATGCATCAAATTCACCAAGGGTTAGGAGCGCACTATTCAAGAAGGGTTTGAGATGATTTCTAGCGCCATTTGGAGGAGTTGTAAGCTGCTACAAATTTAATACAGAGACCTGATCTGCAGAAACAGGGGCAGCTTGTTTAGGAGTGCAATTTTCAGATTAGAAGGTCCAATAAATTCAAATAAAATTTGTAAGGCGTTGTTATATGGTGGGAAGGCTGGGCGCTTCATCTTTGGATGCAAAACAATCAGGAGCAAGGAAAATCGAACAGTTACATCCTAGCAGCCATCTCTTTTCAGGTTTTTTGTCAGTCATTACATGGCATCTAGATTGGCACTTATCAACAATTTAGTATTGTAATTTTCAGTCTTATGTAAGCCAAGACTCTTGGCCTTTCTTATTTGCATTGTAATTGGGACATCAATTAAAAGGAGTACCATATGATATATTTGTCTATTGAACTTGGCTGTAGCTCTCATTTCCATACTCTAGTATGCATGCCAAATGTTTGATCAAATGACAAGTGGCTATAGAAGTTCTTAGCAGCACATTAGCTGCATGTCAATTGTTTGACAAAAAGTCAATTGGCTGTAGGTGCATATTTTACACATAGGACTCATATATATGCATTTGAAAAGACAAAAGAGAAATCATATATGCATTTAGATTATTGTTTAGACATTGTAGTATTGATTTTCAAGCATTTAGAGTACTTTGATATCATCTTCAAGCAAAAACATCAGACTGAAACCACAGACCAGCAAGCGTTCAGTTTGCATCAGAAATGTTTGACAATATTCCTTGAGTGCAAATTCACATCAGATTGTCAAGGGATACTACAGTAAGCATGTCTCCCCTACAAATGGAAGGACTACAATCCTGCACACTACCCCTAAGAAATTTGTGCTACGAATCAATTTATCCCATAGTGCTAGGACCTAACAACTACAACTCTAATGACAAAGGAAAGACTAATTCTAACAATTTTACATTTCTTGGAGGTGTAATGTCCCCATTTTCGATGTCCTCTTTTGGATTGGTCTGATTCTAATACACTTGCTATTTTTAGTAAGTGCTATTTTGAGCAAGGGGTCTGGTACTGTGCTTCAGTTCTCGGTGAGCCCTTTGGAGTGTAAGTAGTATATCTTTACTTTGTTGTAGTCGGCTGTAGTCAGCCTTGGTCGTAGTCGGCCAATTGCTAATAAAACAATAGTTAGTAAGAATAATACATGTCATGTACTTGCGGCAATCAAGTCCCGACTAATGATAATGTTGTTATGAAACGTCGTGTTGGTTGGTTATCTAACTACCGCCGAACGTTATATGTAGTCAGTTGCTGTAGTCGGGAAATAGGGATGTGTGGATGGTTATATTGTTAAGCACTGTTGATACTCTAGAATTGTACATGGTGATATCTCTTATAATGAATAAAGCTTCTGGTGTTCAAACATGATATCTTTCTAGTTTACTGTTTTGTTCTATGTTCTGCACATGACTAGTTTGCCAGTAGTACGTAATACTTGAATTACATTTCGTAGGCAAACATTTGGCTGCCAAGGTTTGTTTTAATTGTGCTAACACCGCCATGGCCGCGAATGGCCCAACCTACCAGTTAAAACCGGTAAATGCTAATGAGGAACGGGAAGAATCGGATTGACTCAAGCTTCGGTTAATCGGTGGAACATTATCGCTACGATCACGATGTATGGAACCTTTATTGCACGACATCCCGATGCGTCATCCCATTGCATCAGCTTTAAACTTAACAGGCAGAATCATCTCCCTGAAATCCGCATTCGACACCGTCCGTCACCCAATATCGCCAAAATAACCTCACAGCCAGCGATCGCAAAAACCAACGCCAACGCTGAACCAACTGTTCCAGCAGAAGAAATAACCTGGTTGACACCTGTTCCATCCACATCCCAAGTATCGCATTGATCTACCCAACATTAATTAAAACGCCCCGCATCGCAAACAAAAGACAAGCACTCCAGCACCGACCTGACTCGAGGAGCAAGCTCTGACGACTTCATTCCGTGAACGAAAACCTACAGAAGACTAAAGCAAGTCGGTAAGGAATTGGATGAGGACTTAATTGAAATAAATTAGAGCATAAAAAGAACATATGAAAATCTGACAAGAATAGACACATCCATTGGACGAGCGCACCAAAGTTTGACAGAAGGGACGGAAAACCCTTCGGCACCCCATATATAGGAAGATATGATCCCGATGAGAACGAAGATGAATTGAGTAGTAGCATCAGTTGTTTTCGGGAGTTGTCCTTGTCAGACAACGACGAACGCCTAACGAGTGGAAGATCAGAGCCCAGTACCCCGAGGCAGAGAGAGTACCAAAGGGAACCCCAAGAGACTCAAGGTGTCGCGGACGCTGAGGAACGACGTGGGAGTGACTCGTACGTGGCCGAAAGTGCAAGTGACGCACCGGAACGTAGCGAGGAAACCAGTCTAATCGGGTCCAACACACAAGGAGGACAGCGGGGAACGATGGCTCATCCGGAGCAGCAAAAGCTACCGAAGTTCATGGGGGAATGTATTCTTCAAGATCCTGCAGACGCAGACTGGTGAAGATAATATGAGATATTAATGATGATCCTCAATTCGCTATTTAAAGCATTTCCAGCTTATTACCTGTGAGAGTGCGCCATTGATTGGTAATTAATTGACGGCGCATGTAAAGTTATGCGGGAGGAAGTATGAAGAAAGTCAGAGGAGTTCAAACTTCTTCAGATGACAATGAGATTGTTGCGAGATATGCCAATACCGCTAAAGGAAAGCACGAGAGTGTGCGGACTTACAACCGAAGACTCAAAGATTTACTGGGGAAATTGGAGGCACAACCGGCCGATGGGTTGAAGAAAAGATGGTTCATCGAGGGCTTGCTTCCGTCATTAAGGAAGAAAATGAAATGCATCTCCTCTTCATTATATCACGGTCGGGCATGTTAATCAGTAATGGATTATGGAAAGTGAAAATAAAACATCCTCCTGAGAAAGAAGCGATTAAACGACGAGAGAGTAATGGACGACAAATGACGGTGGAATTCAAAACCGTGAGCACTCAAGAGCATTTTAATGATGAAAGAATTGAAGGCCGGCAAGGAGAATACGAGAGAAGCCAGAGAACTGTGGTGTACGAATTGCAATGCGGAAGGTCACACGAAGGCGAACTGTCCCAAGAACTTATTTTGCGATATCTGCCAAGTGATGGGACATTCTGTCAAGGAATGCCCATACAACTTAAAAGCCAGAAGTGCACAAGTACTTTCAATTTTGCGTAGAGCTCGCTATCAATACCAACACACCACCAAGCCCGCGATAATAGCAATGTATCCCCCTCGGAGGTTACCAGCAATGAAGTCCGAAACAGATGCGACGATGCAAAGGGAAGGCTCTGGCGATCCAATGCAGATGTAACGCATTGGGGCCACTTCGCCAGGGACTGCTAGAACGGTCAAGGTTCGGGAGGGAGATTGTGTAAGTGGTGTGGACCAGGTAATCATAAAGATAACGAATGCCCTAAGCAAAAGGGTATCCACATGCCGGAAGTAGAAGAACAAGAGGTACCCATCACCAGAATGCGCCACTTCACCCCATCCGCGCTTCTTTACGTTGACGCAGCCAAAACCGCGAACCCATATTTACGCATGCAACGAGCAATCTCTTTGGAGCATACGATTCCTACCTGGCGTTTTAAAACCAACATTGTACCCAATCATCCTAACGCTTTTAACCCAATCTCCGAACCATGCCGCATACCGGGACCCATTTTAATCGAAAACATCGCCGTGACGGCGCAACCCAACTTATGAACCAAGCGCGCAAAGAATTGAGACATCAACCGCCAACGCATGGAACAAAACAATCTATCGCGATTGCCCAACATCGCAGCCATCGCCATACTTTATATTCCAAAGCGAAACATCCTGGACAAACAATTACCCGCCGGCTGGAGGATCGGAGAGTCAACGCACACCATTATTACTGCGAAATATCTTAAATCACCCCAACATTCTCAACCGGTAACGAATGCGTTTGGCACGTCGCTAAACACCGTTGCCCGCATGCGACCCATCGGGCACAATGTTGAAGTTTTGCCAGCAAATTTTGCCGCCATCCTAATACGTTACCAGCACCATCAGAGAGGACGTATTGATGTCGCCGCGAAGGCAAATCATAATTGGAAGAGGAACACACTCTCGATCGAGAACAACGAGCGAAAGTACGTCATTGAATTGAAGAACCAGGCCGTGAGCGAAGAATTGGCTTCCTCTGGATCTGAATCGGATGGAGGTGAGTCGGATGTGGACGAAGGAAGGAAAGCTATGGAACCGAACACTGAAGGCGTACTTGAACTCGAGAGTTGTTCGGAGGACGAGACAAGTTCACTGAATGGCTTATTTCATTGGCAGATGGAAGACTATGAAGTGTTCCACCGAGAGTGTAACATGCTACAAATCGACGAAATCAAGGAAGAAGAGAAACAGGGAAGGCCCAGCCAAACATTTCCGGCCGAGAATGGAGAGTACAAAGAAAGAGTATCAAAACTGGATGATACACCAGTCCACAAATCCGAACAGGTACGAGATGAAAAAATTGTGTTGGAGTTAAAAAATGAAAAGTATGAAAAAATTAAAAAATTAGAAAAAAAGAAAAGAGAAGAGAGAGGAGATGAGAGAGAAAATAAACAAAAATTGAAAAAATTAAAGATAGAAGAGAAAAAAGCTAAAAGTCATCAAAAAATGGAGAGTAGGAGAATAAATGACGAAAAACAGGACAAATGGAGGAGAGAGGAGAGAGAAGATGAGAATAATAAGGAGAGGGAATTAAAAGAGATTGAGAAGATGAGAAAAGATACAAAAAGGCGAAAATAAAAGAATTAAAAAGACAAACGTATTATATCGAGTTCGAAAAAATAAAAGAAATAGAGTAATGGAAAAAGCGAAGCCGACCAAAGGAAGAGGGATTAAAATAAAAATTATGAGAAGACGGAGACTTAAAGTGGGAACCACTAAAGCACGGAAGAGTGTACGAGATAAGAAGAATGCTTACTCTATAAAAGGAGAGTCGTCATTTCCAGTACTCAACACTCGCCATAGAGACAGAACCCATCGACAGGAAAAGATAGCAAGGGTCGTACGACTTCAAAGGAAAAAAGTTGTTGAGGGAAGAAAACCTCAGAGAAGCATTAAAAGAAAAGGCATTAGAGTAATTCGCACGACATCAGGTCAATTCACTCACCAAACCGTGACAAGGCTTCTAACCCTTTGCAAATCGCATCGCGGTCATTCTCCATATCCGCGAAGTCGTATCGGTTACTTTGGGTCTTTGAAATCACCGTGACGTAAGGCCATATTTGCAACATCTCCAAGCTCGTGACGCCAGCGTATTGATTATCTCATTCCACCGGCACAACTTGTTCCCCAGTCGCACGCGTTTCTGGTCTCGGAGATCGCATCTGCCAACCCTCCTCGTCTCTCGGAGACCGCGCCCTTGGCCCCGGTCAGACGCATCCGTGCCATTCTCAAGTCGCATCAAGATCATCCGCATTCATTTGCAAATCGATGGCATCTAGGAGGATCTACATCGCATTGAATACGCACTTCCTCAACTGCACGGAAATGCGAGAGGCGGTCAAGGTCGCATGACATCCCACATCGCACGGCGATTTCGCGGACAGATCTAACTGCACGGCATTTGCATACAGGGGAACTTCATCATACGGCATTCACAGAGTCTGCATATTGTAAGAACTTCACTAGTTATCCAAGTCGTACGGCATTGCAATTTAAGGGTCGTACGGATTTTTATCTTGGTTAAGGAACACTCAGCAATTCTTCACATCGTACGGCGTACTAAGAACTCATTGGTCGTACGGCATCTCCAAGATCAAGTCGTACAGCAGTTTTTAATCCCTCAAGGCGTACGGACAGAGCAGGAGAGAGAAGCCATAAGTAGCAAGCAGCAAGAAGTCGTACCATTCATCGATCGAGATAAACTAAAGAAAAAAGGGGCATTGCCCCCAGACCCCCATCAAATTTATTGGATTTGTCCATTTGCAATACAGCCAACCAATGTAGTACAGTTGCAAGAGCAGTTGGCAGCCGAGCAAATGAGAGTGACAACTCTCGAGAAGTTAGCAGAAAGGGATAAAGTAAGGGATAGACTATTGGGTCAGTTGATAGAGAATGATACCCAGGTGGCCAATGCACAACGACTTTCAGCACAGAGGGAGAATCAATTACACGAAAAGGACAAGGAGTTGGCATTTTTTATTTTCAGTCGTCTGGAAGACGACTACTTTGTAGGGGGGGATGATGTAAGTAGTATATCTTTACTTTGTTGTAGTCGGTTGTAGTCGGCCTTGGTCGTAGTCGGCCTTGGTCGTAGTCGGCCAATTGCTAATAAAACAATAGTTAGTAAGAATAATACATGTCATGTACTTGCGGCAATCAAGTCCCGACTAACGATAATGTTGTTATGAAACGTCGTGTTGGTTGGTTATCTAACTACCGCCGAACGTTATATGTAGTCAGTTGCTGTAGTCGGGAAATAGGGATGTGTGGATGGTTATATTGTTAAGCACTGTTGATACTCTGGAATTGTACATGGTGATATCTCTTATAATGAATAAAGCTTCTAGTGTTCAAACATGATATCTTTCTAGTTTACTGTTTTGTTATATGTTCTGCACATGACTAGTTTGCCAGTAGTACGTAATACTTGAATTACATTCCGTAGGAAAACATGGAGCACCTCAATTTCTCTCCAGCTCTAATTTTTTAGTGCAACTTACTATTTTTAGTACTTTATAAAAATAGTAAGTCATCTAGGGTAAGCTGGACCCGGTCAGGGGTTATCTCTCAGTAGCATTTTCAGCGGAGGCATTAGTTTCTATGGTTGAAACATTTTAATATTTAATCTCCTCTTCGAAATTGGATTTTATAAAGTGACTTTATATTTTAATGTTGAGGGTCTAAGGGGCATTAGAAGAACCATGGCGCCTAGTGTAATGACTTTAAGTCATTTTAACAGGCAACAAAAGCAATTTAAAATGCTATTTAAGACTTGGGCGCCCAAGCTAAGGTTGAGGTGAAATATGAAAATTTAAATCAAAAGCAAATGCTAAAGTGGCAATGGATTTTAGGGTTGACGTTGGGTCGCCATAATCTGGAGGTGAAGCTTTTAAAAGTTCTTTTTGAAGCTCATTTGCTTATGTTGGAGTTGGCTGCTTACGGAGATGTTGTTAGTATTGTACCAGAAGGTGTGAGAAAACGGATTTGGGTACAAAAACCCTCAAAATCTAAGGCTGGTTTTGGCAGTGAAAGACCTTCTCAAGCTAGTGATCGGTGGTTTCAATCAGGAATCACATCTTGGCAAAAAGAATGAAGAATTTCCATTTCTTTTGAGGAAATTTCAATCTGGTTTTCTCTCTTTCAATTTGGTGTGGTTTGCTGGTGGTTTTGGAGTGTTTCAAATCAATTTCTGGGCATTGAAATTCTCAACCTGAACTCACATTTTCACTCATATCTCAGAGATAGTTTTGAAATTTGAAATGGATATTTGCTCAATGGAAGCCCCTTCTCTTGGCATCTCTTTAAAGCATTAGAACCAAGGTTACATGGGGACGCGTCCCCTGCCCCAAAACCCCCTATCCCCGTCCCCTGTCGTCCCGGGGATGGGGGGACGCAAAGGGTACGTTCCCCTGCCATCCCCAAAAATGCAAAATCCATCGGAAACGCCAGGAAACGTTTCCCTCACTTTGGGGACATTTCCCCGTCCCTGATATGGATTGGGGACGGTTCCCTATACCGGGGACAGCTAGCCATCCCCTGCAGGCTGCAAGTCAAAATATATTAAAAAACAATTAAAAAATCATTTTTTAAAGGTTTAGTTCCTTCGCACGGGGCCCACCAACTGTTTAATGTTTTAATTATTTGGGCTAAAGTCTGAAAAAAACTAAATATTAAATCTTTTAGTTCCACTCTTGCTATAGGATGATAGTGACTCAGATAGTTCTGAGTCTTTGGATATTCATAGCCCGAATGAGGCTTAATTTCATAGACTGTTGTATTTAATATTTTGATTTTCATCTTTGAACTTTGAGACTTTTGGATACATGTTTGAGACATTTGGATATTTCATATTGATAGACCATGGTTTTATTGATGTTTGATAGTGCTGTGATAAATTTTATAATGCTTTAATGACATTTCTTATGTTTTTATAGTACTACTCTCGCGATTTACTTACATATTGATATTGTTGTTATCAATTATTAATTTATTGACATATCTATCTCTCTTTCCCCCCATCCCCGTCCCCGACAGGCCGTGGAACATAATAGATTAGAACGCATTTTTGGGTTGGGTTTCTGATTTTATAAGTTTATAAGGCAGGTCGAGCTACTTCAGGAGGGACGCATTTGCTGGTTAAGAAATCTCAGTTACCATTTGCTGGTAGAGTCTGCTTCTATCGGCCATTAGAGTATGTTTTTCAGGGCTTCCAGACGTGGGAAAAAACAGGGAGATATATGGTCAGATTCTTGGTACTGTATGTTGCTCTTGGGAGGCCTTAAAATTACTATTATGCTACATTGACCAGGGACAGCCTTGTTGGAGTGAAACTTCAAATAAAAGCTTGCTGATTTTAGCTGTTTCAGTTGCCATTCAAGTCTGATGGCAATGTATCTTGGAGCTGGTAAACGTGGAGAATGAGGGTGAAACACTTGTTGCTGTGCGTGGCCTATGAGGAGCCTTATATGTTGCTGATTATGCCTCTTGTTCCAGGTCTGATTACATTATTTTGTGAGTTTGTAATTGTTTCACAAGACTGTAATATTTCTGCTATTCAAATCAGTCCATTGAGAGTTTGAAAGTATATTATTCAAGGTATATTTTCCTTTTATTTTATGTTCTTGCATTATATTCTCCTGCTATGTCAATGAAATATGAAAACACATATGAAATCCAATGCATAAACTCTCTCAAGCAAACAAATCTGCAAGTCAGAAAACTCTGAGTGCAAACTGGGAAAGAGGGAAAAACAAAAAAAAAATATTTGGGGTTGTTTATCACAGGAGGTATTTTTTTGGACTTAAGCAAATCTCCCATACAAATGCCTTCTATATTCTTGGGATATGAAACATGCAGTCATAAGAGGCAAATACCAAATAAAATGTAACTGCTTTCGTCAATATAACCTCTGCCACCTGGTTGTGCAGCAATATTTACAACATTTAATGAGGAGTCGCAGATGTTTGGACTTTTTTTTAGAATTTATGAAAATGGGTGATATACTTGAATGTATCCCACAATGAGTGCACCCTAGTCTTGCCATATGGTTGTTGGAGTTATCAGTTTCCTTATTACTGTGTGGGATTTGAACTAGGGTTACACTCTCTATATACAATTGTTGTAGACAAGAATCTTATGAGCTCTATAACCAGTCATTATAGATAACATCCTTAAATTGTATTAAAAATTGATCCCGTGCAAATGTATCCCTAAATCACTATACTAAATCTTATTTCTCATCATATGTATGTTGATGTTATGGGCTTTCTTGTTGACATGGAGGGTTTGAACCTGGGTGACAATTAGAAAAATGCTTGAAGTGTTGCTACCTATGTTTCCCCAAGTTTGCCGGACAAGGACGGCAGGGGACAGGGGCATGCGTGTCGGGGACGGGGACAGGAGGGAGGCCAACTTTTAGAGGACGGCAGGGGACGACTATTAAAAAATAGGGAAAATTTTTAAAATATAGAAAATTTCAAATATTCATATGACAAAGCAATTATCATATACATCATAGAACCTTAACACATAATATTAGAGTTCAATTGATATTTTCATTTCATAGAAAGCAACAAACAAATGAAATTTTAACAAAATTTAATTGCATTCATTGACAATGTGGCATGTGAATATATATTATATTTCATTTCATAGAAAGCAACAAACAAACGAAATTTTAACAAAATTTAATTGCATTCATTGACAATGTGGCATGTGCATATATATTATATAAAAATTACATCAAAATGCCCAAAGACTGCAAGTTTCAATTAGAAAATTAAAATGACAAAATATAGAAATATCAAATATGCAGCAGTCCCTAATGATTGAGACTTGACCTTCTTTTTCCCCTTGCTCACTTCTCTTTCCTTATCTCACTTGGTTTTCCACAACTGACATCTTCTTCTTTCACTCTTCACAATTTCACAAATGAAACAAATGAGATTTTTTTTTTTTTTGAATGGTATACTATTGATTTTAGGTTTAGATTTAAAGCAAAGGATGGGCCCCCACACCCTTTTACTTTTTAATAATTTTGTGTATTTTTCAAAAAAAAAAAAAAAATCAATTTATAACTTGTTGGGTCATATGGGACAGCTAGTCGTCCCCTGTCGTTTCATGTGTTTTGACTGATGTTTCCAATTTTTTTTTTTTGGCCAATCGAGGACAGTGGAGGACGTTTTTGAGGCATCCTGGGGACATTTCCAACTGGGGACGCCCCTAAATATGTCGAGTATGCATCCCCGGGTTACATAGGTTGCTACAAATTTCCTTATTTTTCCAAATGCTCGAAATTCTCTAGGAGAAGCAAAAATTCTTCATACATAAATCTGCCCAATGATATTCAAAAAAACCTGGTCCACATTTCCTTCTTCCAACCTCTGGTCATATGCTCTGTTAAGGGCTTGAAACAAGCTCTGCTTTTCCAGCAAGTAAGCCCTATTCTACATATGCAGCATCAACTCTCTCTCTCTCTCTCTCTTCTAGAATAATTTCTTACTAACATTTTCTATATTTACACATAACTTTCCTTTGTTCCTTCTCAAAATCCCATCAGCAATGCACATGCTCTTTTGATGTCTTGGGAAGTTAGTGGCCAAATTGTAATTTTAGGTCATTGACGTCTTGTGTGGAAAAATTTTCTACTATATGAACCCTTACTACTTAGAGAACATCATCCAACGATTTCTCAAGTATTAACCACTAGCTTTTAGCCAACTAATTAGTTGCTTAATGAATGATATTAAAGAACGTAATTAGGACTGCCCTACTATCAAATTGTTGTTCTAGGTAAATATAGTGGTCTAAGTTGCAGACAAAGTTGCTCGCACATGTTTTAGAACCTTCTCAAACACATTTTGGGTTTTATCGTTGGTTTCTTCACCTTTCTAAAACATTAAATTTTAAAATTTGGTCAAAGGACTTGAAAGTCATGAGTGTTTAAATGTTGTCCTCATTTTGCTGCAATCGGCAAGCTCAAATTTGTTAAGTGATTATACGATCAAATCATCATCAAATTATTTGCAAGAGTTGAACCTAGTCGATATACACCATTACTAGCCAACCAAGTATGTGATGGTCCAATTACCAATAGGCGAACTACAAAGCCTCTAATCTCGTTACGTAGGCAAGACCATCTTAGATGAGCCCCCAAGGCACAAGTTTGGGCCTTAGGTCATGTTCTATATATTGTTTCGAGATTATCATGGTTGTTTCTTTGGTGGAGAAACCAATGGTGTATCTAGTTTTTTTTTTTCTTTTTCTTTTTTCTTTTTTCTAATTTGTGGTGCAGATATCTTGTGAGTGCAAGATATTGTAACCAAGTGGGTTGCTAAAAATGTTGCAAGGGAAAACATAGAGGATGATGGTAAGAGGTGGTCATGTAATCATCCATCTTATTTGTTTAAATTCTAAGTTACCGAGTCCTTTGGTTTTGGCCCCTGTACCCGACAAAATTCGACTTTGGTTTTGGTTCGGTTCAGCTTCAATGTGGGTCCGGCAGGGTTCCTCCTTGGGCACCCGAGTTCACTCACAAAGAACCCGAGGGCCTAGGGAGGAACCCTGGACAGACCCACAGAGAACCCACGCGTACCCGGGATAACCCCTAAAAATTGGCGGCCAAAAAAGCAAAAAAGCACTTAAAAAACACAAAATTAAACCCTAAAAAGTGCATCTATTGCCCTAGGTTGCCTTGGCCAACCAAATGAGGCTCATTTTGCAAACTCAAAAGAGCAAAAAACACCATTTTTTGCCTCCAAGCTGAAATAGTTGATTTTTTCAAGTTGTCTCCCTTTTTCGAAGGTGAGAGCTATGAAGGAGTTCAACCTATAGAAACAAGGGAGGAATAGGTGTGCTAAGAAGATCAAACCATCGAAGGTGAGTGAATCTATCCTTTTTTTTCATGTTTTCAATAATTTTTTTGAAGATTTTTTTCAAATAAATCAAGTTTTTTTTAGTAAGTTTTGAATTGTTTTAAGAACTTTTTATGCAAAATAAGGGGTTATAATGCCTATTTTTCTTAAAAAAAAAAGTTGTGTTGTTAATTTGTTTTAGTTTTTATTTATTTTAGGTTCATAACTTCATACAAAATGGTCGGTAATTCTGCTTCAATTGGCATAGGTGCAGAGAGTCAATTTAAATATGATCCAGCCTCACCTATTTGGCGACATACAACAATGATTCAACAACTACCTGATGGTAGGGGTTTTGTTTGGAGTTGTAGCCAATGTGGAACTACATATAAGAGCTCATACTTTCGAGTGAGAGCCCATTTATGCGCTATGCCTTCACAAGGAATAAAAGTTTGCCCTAGGCCAACTAAAAAAGGGTTACCAAAGGAGCAAATATTGGCTTATATTACAGAACAAGAGGCTGACATGTCATTCAAACAATCAAAGGCTATGGCACATCCTCTTGCCAAGAAAACTAAAAGCTTGCAAAGACCTAATGACTTGTCACAACCGACTTGCCCACATCTTTTCTTGGAAATGTCACAATCTTCTAAAGGAGAAAATATTTCGGTCACACGAAAAAGAGGCCCATTGGAGAAAGGCTTCAAAAATGAAGCAAGGAAGTTGACAATGAGAGCATTGCACATTGCATTTATGGCAATGGGCTTCCTTTCAACATTGTTAGATCACCTTATTGGCGGGAAATGGTGAAAGCCATTTATAATACAACTTCTGATTATGCTAGTGCTAGGTATGAAAAGGTGTGAACCACCTAATTGGCGAAGGAGAAATGTTTAGTAGAGGCAGCATTGAGAGTAATCAATGATACATGGGTCGAAACAGGTGTGTCTATCATTTCTGATGGATGGAAAGATTGCAAAAATAGACTGTTGATCAATGTTATAGAAATGTCCCCTAAAGGGGCAATGTTTTTGAAGGCAGTTGATTGTGAAGGGAAAATAGAAGATGCATGTTTTATTGCCAATATCCTCATAGAATCCATTGAAATGGTGGGGCCTTAAAGTGTTGTCCATGTCATAACGGATAATGCTAAAATTTAAAAATGTAGGGAAGTTGGGGCTATAGTGGAGGCTAGATATGGTCACATTTTTTGGACACCATGTGCAGTCCACTCACTAAATTGATAATGCAAAAGATTGGCACACAAATTGAGTGGGTCACCGTCAAACAAATCTACGCGAAGGGCGAGGAGATCCAAATGTTTGTGACTAATCATCATATGTCACAAGCCATCTTCAGGACCTTCTCCAAGTTGGAGTTGTTCAAGGTAATTTAAATTTGATTTTTTAATATAATTTTTTATTTTTTAGTTTTAATTTTTCATTGCTGATTTGTCACATGCATTTTCTTACAATGTTACGTTGTCGAAACTCAATTTGCATGTCACACAATTGTCTTAAGACGACTTGTGAAGATTCAAGAGGCCTTGAGTTCTATGGTCATCAATAGCTTGTGGACAATATGGAGGCTATCAAGCACAAAGAGCTCAAAAAATAAAAGCAATGATCTTAGATGATGAGTGGTGGGCTCGCGTGGAATATGTTATAAATTTCACTGAGCCTATTATGAGCATGATTAGGTATGTTGATATTAATCGCCCATGTTTGGGTGAAATTTTTGATGGCATGGATTCCATGGTGGTGAAAATAAGAACAATAATAGATGCCATGGAACATGACCCAACAGAAACATTTTTCAAAAATGTGCAAAAGATTATTGTTGACCATTGGAACAAGATGACCACCCCTTTACACCTCCTAGCATTTGCTTTGTCACCAAAGTATTATAGCAAATAAGTACTTTCATTGTCGAGGAAGGTGGCACCATATAGGGATGCGAAGGTTGTTGCTGGCTAGAAGGCTGCATTTAGAAAGGTATTTTCAGATGAAGATATCCAAAGTATTGTCATGAGCGAGTTTAGCCAATTCATATCCGCAAAAAAAGCAGAGGATTTGGCCTATAAACACTCCAACCTTCATCTCTTGTCACATAAGAAACCTGAATACAATGAGGGTGTGACAAAGAATTGAGTTCTAGCCCCTGAGTGTGCTGATTTAGATGCTACAATTGCACATCTTGCCTTAGCTTCTATAGATGACGATTAGGCAACTGATGCATTTGACACACCTAGTGGGAGTGGCAATCCAATTAATAGTGGTTCAAATGAAATTGAACCAATCGAGGACCACTACCTTGATGCTTTTGATGAAGACAAATTTTAAGACTAGTAAATTAAATATTAATTTGAATTTGAATTTTCAATGTGTAATGACATTTTAAGACTTGAGTATTTACATTTTTGCAAATTATGAATATATTATATGAGGTATTTCAATATTCTATTTATTGGCCATTATGTTTAATAGTTTATCATTTATGTCTAATGAATATCATTTTTCTTATAATTAAATTTATAATTTTGAACATGCTTATGACATTATGTTTATAATTTATAAATTATATATAAAAAAATAAAATATATATATATATATATTCTTGTACCTGTACCCACGAAGAAAAAAAATTGTCATACTTTCATACCAGTCCCTGTACCCGTATTTGAACCCATACCAAAACCAGCAACTTAGTTTAAAGTTGGTGGAATTTCATAGTGATATCTTATAGTTAAGCTAAAATAGTTATACTTTTAGATTCTAGTCTCGGAGTACTTAGAGTAATAACTTGGAATAATACATTATGTTATATAAATTGATGTAATAAGTTATTGTATATCATAATTGATATCGAAACAAAGTAGGTGGTCATTCAAATAGATTCATTGTTACTCTCCTATTAGAAAAAATTTTGCATGATAGGAGTCATGATTGGATTTGGGTTGTAAAATGCTTTAGTGAATTTAATTATTCTATCATAATGTTGTAATTCCCATGTTATGTCTATGCTATTAGTTGGAAGTTCACCTATGATGCATCTGAAACAATGGTAATCTGAAATCTTCAATATATTCAAATGAAGCAAATGTGCTTCTTATAAATATTACAAAGAGCAATGTTTCTAAAACACTGAGTTTCTAAAATAGAAACATTATCGAAGAAAGAAGAGAAGGAAATCTACGAAACAACTCTAAACAGCTAGTTTACAATATTCACAAGATATTGACCATTAATTAATAATTAAATATTATTTTAATACCCTCCCTTAATGGTTAATCTATCAACTACACCAAGATGTTGTGCAAATTGGCCATCAGAGCAAAATTGACAGTGTTCTGATGCTTGCTCTTTTTCCGAGCAGTTCTACCCTCGATCAATTCATCATCATGAAGATCACTAATGGTTTTAGCATACCATTTAGGTCGGAGAATAGAAGTACGAATATTAGAAACATGAGGAATAACATCACCAGGTGTGGCTGGTACAAAATCAGCTGGATTAGGATCCAAATTGTCTTGAGGAGGGGTGGGTGGTGGAAAATTCTGATGAGGTGGCTACTCAACTGCAGAATCCCTCCCATCAGGTAGACTAAGGGGAAGACAAACACCCAATTCAGAAGCATTCGAAGGCTGATTCTTAGGATGCATAGGAGTAGAAGACTAAAAGAAAGGCCCAGTAGCTTCATCAACCACAACATCACGACTGAAGATGAGACGATCTATATCTACATCAATCAGCCTGTATGCTTTATGATTTTCACTCTAGCCAATAAACATGAGTTTCTGGCTTTTGGAATCCAACATAGTGCGCTTGGCATCCAGAATCCAAACATGAGCAGTAGAGCCAAAAACTTTCAAGTGGCTGATTTTAAGCTTTCGTCCATATCGGGCTTCTTCAGGAGTCATCTTCTTAACCTCATGAGTTGGAGATCGGTTCAGAGGATAAATAGTAGTATAAGCTGCTTCAGCCTAGTATTTCTTAAGAACATGTCTATGCTCCAACATAGAACGAGCCATTTCAGTGATGGTGCAATTTCTACGTTCAACAACACCATTCTGGTGTGGGATGTATGGAGTGGTGAGTTGGCGCTTAATGCCATGTGCAGCACAGAATGTGGAGAAATCAGAAGACAAAAATTCCCCCCCCATTATCAAACCTAAGAGTAACTATTGGAGAACCGGACTCTTTTTCAACTAAGGCCTTATACCGCTAAAATATACCAAAGACATCTGATTTTATTTTCAAAAAATACACCCACATTTTTCTGCTAAAATCATCAACAAATAATAGAAAATACCTGCAACCAGTAACTGAAGGAGTATCCATTGGACCACATAAATCAATGTCAACCAACTGCAATACCTTGGAGAGTGAGCCATAATCTGACTGACAGAAAGAAGGCTCAACTCCATGCCAGGTACGAAGTATACATCGAGGAAATTTAAATTTCTTCCTCCAAAATGAATTTGCACGTTGCCCTTTCCAACAACAGTATACTCCTTGCCTCCTCCAAAGATAACAGAGTCTCTGAAGGGCGTGCATTCAATGAACCAATCCCGGCGATGAGTGAAATGTCGAGAAGCACCTAAATCAATGTACCAAGTAGAGGATTTCACAAGATCTGCTAGACTCTTGGCCATGAAAGCATAGAATGCAGACTCCTGTTGCTTAGTGTGCTATGCTACATGTGATTTGGGTTTTGACTCTCCTTGCTTGTTCTGTTCAAAAGCCAAGCGTTTCCGGCAATCTTTCTTCATGTGACCATACTTGTGACAATAGTTGCACTAAACATTCTTCTTCATGGAAGAATCTGAAGACTACGCTTGACTGGTCTACTGAGAGGGCTGATTTTTGCCTGTATTCTTATGAACGGTCTTAGCAGGAAATGCTTGCTCAGTGAAAGACAAACTAGCACCGCTACCAAACTATTGTTTCTAGCTATCCTGCTGTAGAAGTATGGTGCAAAGATTTGAAAACTTCAAATCAACATTAGCTGAAGTAATGTTGAGAGTCTCGATAAAATGCTCGTAAGATTTTGGTAGACTTTTCAAAGTGATGACTACCATATCTTCTTCCTCCATTTTCCGACCAATCGTATCAAGCTGATCACGGATGTCCTTGATCTTGGTCAAGTGCACCTACAAAGATGTCTTCTCATCCATCATGATAAAAAACAGCATGTTCTTCAAGAAGAATGCACAGCTTTTGTTGGAAGTTTCATGAAGATCCTTCCAATGATCCCAAATCTCTTTTGCTGATTTACCAGACGGAACCTGCGGCAATTGACCATCGATGACAGACAGTTTAATGAGCATCACCGCTTCACGATTTTGCTCATCAAACTTTTCTTGGTCTTTATCACCCAATGAAGGTCATGTCTTTTTACCCAGAATGATTTGATCAAGGCAGCGATATTCAAAGATAGTCATCATTCGTTGCTTTGAGGTGTTGTAGTTGCGGTCGTTAAACTTTTGATTGCCCTCCAACATAATATGAGATAAGGAGGCCATTGGTCACAGAATCTGACAAATAAGAGGCACGAAACCCCAAAAAATACAGAAATTTGTCAAAAAATGAAGGTACGGAAAATTTGAAGAGGGGCCCACAAGCAGCAACAAAGAAAGATTAAATCTTCAAATCGCCAAGAATTACAAAGGCCAAACACAGACCACAACCGTGCATAAGGAAGACATGTGCCCACAAAACACAAACAAATGTCACCCAGAACACCAGCTTTATGGACTCAAAATAGATGACATGTCTAGAAGCATGTAGAAAGAATACAGAAACCCTACCGCTTCAATAGAAACCAACACACCAGTCTAAATACGCACCAAAAAGAACAAAAAATCGCGCCTTAGAAAAACGTCTAGAGAAATCCCAAAAACACATCCATAAACAATAGAAAATCACGTGCAGAGAGACACGATAAAAAATTCTCACAAAATGAGAGGTCGCAAAAAAAAAACAAATCATGACTAGAAGAAGCACAAAAAATGGCCAAAAAAACGTGATCAAATCCCTCGAAAAGCCATAGTCGCGCACACCTGAAACCCTCACGAAAAATCACGTAAAATACAAAGAGAAATGATGCGATTTCTTAAGGCACGATTTTCAGAAGCAAAGAAAGAAGACACGATTGTTAGAAACGAAACCTCCACGAAATCTTAAAAGAGTAGAAAATGGCACCCAGAAGTTTCTCGAATTCACTCAGATGAAAAACGCATTCAAATGGAAGTCGACGACCAAAAACACAAAGTCGATTTTTTATAATAAAAAAAAATCCGAAAAGCTTAGGGAAAAATTCCCGCTCTAATACCATGAAACAATGATAATCTAAAATCTTCGATATATTCAAATGAAGCAAATGTACATCTTATAAAGATTACAAAGAGCAATGTTTCTAAAACACTAAGTTTCTAAAATAGAAACATTATTGAAGAAAGAATAGAAGGAAATCTACGAAACAACTCTAAACAGCTAGTTTACAATATTCACAAGATATTGACAATTAATTAATAATAAAATATTATTTTAATAGTATCAAAACAATTGTTTTATCTAACTAAATATTATGAGATGACTTAATAATGATATGATTAATTGTTGTTATGTTATAATGAAGTGCGTGAATTGCAAACAATTTTTTGTGAGTTAGTCAAGTATTTGTGGTTGGTATTGGTGTTTTGTGTTGTGTCCTTAATTTAGTATGTTAAGGCACGACATACAGATGTCTCAAGTGGATAGTGTTTCTGTTTGTGAGCTTGTGATGCAGCTTATAGCATTGGAAAAAAGCATTGAACAATATGTTGAAGATCTCGCAGCCATATATGATCTCATTTGCCACTAGAACACATTGCATATGAATCAAATTGAGGGAGTGCTTGCTGATTTAACTAGCTGATCTTGCAATATTTTATTTAATGATGAAATTTACAAATTTCCTAAATATATGGTCCCTCAACGTATTGTCCAAAGCAAATTTATTGCCCAACCCCTTCGCATTGATACTATCTTTAGACTCGATGGTTTATGATGAATAGTTAGTTCTACTTTGTCTTGTGGGAGATACCCTTTCCTAGTGCTCTATTCCTCTAAGGAGATTGCCCATTTCAGCCTGTCAAGACATCAAAATTCCAAGGTCCACTTAATCTTCAAGTCTATTGGCATTTCCCTAAACTAGTTCTCTCCCTTCAAGTACTATTTATTAGCTCTTCATCATCTAAATCAAGGGAAAAAGGTGCTTAATCCATCCGTCCAATTGGATATTTACTATCAATACATTTGGATCACTTGGGCCTTCCCTCTAACTTCTCTCAACCCCAAATTAGCTATTTATAGTTATCATTTCTAATAGATTGTTGATGTGGTCATGTCTTCAACATCATCGGTCTCATAGTTTGAGGATTCCCCTTAGCCAGTTGCAAGTGTGTTCACATCAAATTGAAATTGAGACAAACCATCATATTTTGCAGAGTGAAATATTATGCCACCTCTATTCTCTTCAAGAGGTGGAATCTAAAGAACATTTTACTCCCTACTATTAAGTCTACTATAAAATCCATCTGAGGTACTATTGTTTATAAAAAGAATTTGTTGGCTCTGTTTCCACTTTATTTGGCTACCCTAATCAAAGGTCCTTGGCACTTTTTCTTTGTGGTATCTATAGGTTCAAGCATAGGTCTATAATGTCCCTATTTTAGCCATACGCTCTTTGGTGACTAATAGCCTATTTTCGGAAGCCTGTAGGCTCGTCAGAGGCAAAATTAGGGTTTCCTATTTTATAGGGGTTCTGTAGCATTTTTGAAGGTTTGCATGTAAGAGTTTATGATGCATGTCTAGTAGAGTTTTATGGGTTTTTGGAGAGATTTGGAATGGTGTGACATGCATCTCCATCGGACAACCTTTCCCGAAACCTGCTATTTTTAGCCTATACGTTGGAGTTTCGAGATTTGGACTACGGATTCTTTCTGGGTTTTCAAAGAGCTTCGCAATGATATGACATGCAAAGGCAGTGGGCAACTTTTCAGAATTTACTATTTTTAGTAAGTTCTATTTTTGGCAGTATCATATTGGGCAGTAGCATCGACAGTCAATTCAGTTTCCATTTCGGGCAGTGCAATTGGAGCACAGTTGGCTTTCAACATTTTGAGACTCATTTTGGTAAAATGATTTACTTAAGTCATTTAATTATTATAATGTGAATTTGCCTCCTTGGCCTAATATGATGACTTAAGTTGTTTTAAAGAGAGGCTCTTGAGGATGGATGCCTCATCAGGAGGTAAATTAAATATTTCAAAAGTAAATATTCCTCTTTGAGTTTTGCACGCCTAGAAGAGGTGAATTAAATGTTTTAAAAATTAAAATAATTCAAAAAGTGAATTGGGGCGTCCCTTTTGGAGGGAAAAGATGGAAGTTGAAGAGTCATTTGAAGTTCTTTATAAGCAGGGCTTTGTTCATTCATTCATCATCTATTGTTTATCTTATCGAAATGCTACTGGATTGATTTCAGAACCGGCTAAGGGGGAGCTTAGCTTTTACACCATTCTTCGGGCCTAAAACTATGGTTCCCTAGATGGTCAATTGAGAGTGTGCTTCATTCAAAAGTGCATATTGAGCTTCAAGTTGAAGATGGCTCATCCATGGCTGAAGATGATTTTGGTTCATAACTCGTTGTGTGATTTTATTTCAATTATGGGTATTTACCCCATTGATTTGCATGCTTTAGGTGACCCTTACTGCCAATTCTCAGATTTTTTAGTGAAGACATCATTTTATTAGAAGAGGTCACCCTCTTTCTTGGGCTGTACCATCTCCTGGAGGAACATTGGAATTCGAGCTTGGTCGAAGGTTGCTTCTTTGCATTGTTCATCTTTATGTGTTGGTCGCCTTGTCCTTTGGCACCTGTGATCTAAGTTTGGAGAGCTTTGTTCAAGTTTTGGTGAGTGAAATAAGCATTTGAATGATTGCTTGCTTGCTGGTCTGCGTTTAGGTTTATTGGAAATTATAACAGACTTAGCTCTTTCCAAGTTATGCTTAATTTTTGGGGCGCTTATGCTTCTAGTTCATGTGTATGCTATTTGAAGGAGATAGAAGCATTTTGGAAGAAGGTTTGAACAACTTAGTGAAAAGTTTAGTTGTTGGTCTGGTTATTTCAGTTTGCTAGTCTTATATCAACCCGATTATTTCTCTTTTCATGCTTTATTTCTTGGTTTTTCAACTCACGTTTGCAATCAGAGATATAGCATAATCTTTGCAGAAGTTTGGAGCAGATTTATGTTGCATATTCATTGTAATAATCACTTTGTTCTTGCAGATAATTTGTATTGTGAGGTTGAAACAGTAGTACTGTTCAGTTATTTATATTTCTGCAATTACTTTTTGATTTAATTCAAACATAGTAACCCCTGGATGGTTTACCACCAGTGTGGAGGAATAAACATTGGAATAACCATTTATTTCAGCCACTGAATAAATGGAGTATTCCCACTGCTTAAGTGGATGCCTACTACAAAGCGGATGAATTGTTCTTTAATGTAATATCTTTCCCCCACTGAACAAGTGGCAGCTTCGAATCTTTATGGCTAGATCACCGCCTACTTATATTTCCAGTTTGTAATTCAAATTCAGTTGTTGCTAAGATCCCTACGCCATATGCTATCACCTCGCCTATCAAAGGATCTTGGTGAACATTCTTGGCAAAGGTTACTTTCAGTTGTTTATGATTTTGGGCTAATTCCTTAACGGGTGCTTGTTGTTGATGAAATTTCGAAGAAAAAACTAAGGGGCATATTTCAAGGTCACTTCATGTTCATCCCCAATCTACCAAATTGATTAGTTCATTCTTTCAATGCATCACCATTGTTGGATACATTAAGCTACCTTTAGACACTTCTGGTTTGCATTCGAAAGGGTGTGTCATAGCCCCGAAATTTGAAATACAAATAGATTAATAAATTAAATAAATAACAATATAAATATAAATGTAAACAATTTAATATTATAACTATTATGATATATCAACAATATAAATACACACACACACATATATATATATATTAACATAATAATATAAAGCATAAAATAATATTAAATACAGATTAGTGAGGGAGACAAGTAAATGCAGCAATTCATATAATGAAAAGAGGCGGTGATTAATACAACGATCATAAAAGGCAAGGAGTAATAAAGTCAAATGCAGCAATCCATAAGTCATTGATAAGGACAGCGATTAGTATAACGCAGCAGTAAAAGACAGAAATAAAGATTAATCAAAACATTGAAAGGCAGCAATGGTTATAGGGAATCGCATCTGTTCAAAAAGGATGCTAACTGTCACATCCCCACCAAAATAATTAAACAGGTTGCACAAATTCAAATCACTAAAATACAAATGAACCAAAAAAGCCAATCGAATGGATATTAAGAGACTAAACATAGTGATTTAATTTAGATAATATTAAGGTAATTAATTATCCAAATTAGAGGGCGATTAACCAAAGCAAGGGACATGTCTTTTAATTAATACATGATACAAAGAGGCATGTCTATCCAAGTTAAGTGGTATAAGAGCGGACCATTTTAAATGCAAAAGGGAGGACCACCGATCAAGGAAGAACAAGACAGATACCAGCGAGGAAAGCAACGGGATTATCAGCACCATTGATCATTACCAGACCGTCTTATACAATCAGGTGTATCTGTTATTTGCCATTTTACATAAATATCAAATCTAACTCTATAAGCATGTTATTTGCTATTTTACATATCTATTGGTCTGATTCTAAGTGCTCTATATATCAATCTAATTCTGCATACTCTGTTATTTGCTATTTTATATATTCGTAGAGATCTGATTCTGCCAAATCTGTTAGTAGCTATCTTACATACATGTACAGATTGGGTTTTGCATAATAACATTAGGTGTATAATTCCTGCTAGTAATACTTTACTTATATATGCATATTATTATCAATGAATCAATATGAATCAAACTGTATTATGTTAACTGTCTGGAAACCCACGTTGTGGGAGGGGCCTGAAGTGAAGTAGTAAGAGCCTAAAAATCCCACTTGCGACCTCCGCCCAATCCCATGGTGAGGATGGGCCTGGGGTGAAGTGGTAAGTGCCAAAAAGCCCGCTTGCAATTTCCGCCCATTCCCACAAGTTCTTCTAGGAGTCGTGGCTTGAAGGGGAAAGCAAATACAAGTTGCCAAGGGGGAGGACTGTGGTATATACCCTCTTAGGCTTGGCAAATGGCTTCGGACAGACCCATCATGTCCCTTCTCCCACAACTTTAGTATGTTTGCTTTGTTAATCATCTATGAACAAAATGCAATTGTCTAACCCTAACAAGTATGCATACATGATTGCATCTAATGTTTATGTGGTGAATGCAGGATCCCAATCCAAGATTACTTCATTGAAAAGATATCTATTTAATAAGATGAAGCCCTAACTCTAGTTTGTTGCAATTTGTGATCAATAGGCGAATTCTAGGTCAAAACAGGATAGGGGACATCACAGGGTACACATTGGTGAGACGTTGCTCTTATTTGCAATCTACTGCAGTTGAGGCTCCCTGGCACCCCAACTTCTCATCTCAACATTGAAGACCCTCTCTCACATTCCTTCCACAGTGCAGTTCTCAACAGCAAGCTCACATTCCCAATTTTTCTCCCACTACCAACAATTCTACAACCTCAAATGTCGGGAGGTTTCAACATGGCATCAACTTCTCATCTCAATTTTGAAGACCCTCTCTGAGCTCTCT
Organism: Sequoia sempervirens; assembly: GCA_007258455.2. Taxonomy (NCBI): domain Eukaryota; kingdom Viridiplantae; phylum Streptophyta; class Pinopsida; order Cupressales; family Cupressaceae; genus Sequoia; species Sequoia sempervirens. Next base: position 4,058 of record VDFB02289098.1, on the reverse strand, counting down.
CACATTCCTTCCATAGTGCAGTTCTCAACAGCAAGCTCACATTCCCAATTTTTCTCCCACTACCAACAATTCTACAACCTCAAATGTCGGGAGGTTTCAACATGGCATCAATTTTTCTCCCACTACCAACAATTCTACAACCTCAAATGTCGGGAGGTTTCAGCATGTCATCAACTACCTCCTAGGATTGTACAACTTCCCCCCTAGCTCTAGGCTCTCCCCAACGAGCATTTTCAAACTCTACATCGGTACTACCACTATGATCCATGATATTTTTGTTGGCTCCTCCAAGGCATCTCAAAGCAAACAATTGAGGATTTTGGTTCCTTGCTCGAATGGTCTTCTTTTGCTTGTCACTTTATGGAGTCTTCCCATCTTATCTCTTTTATTATTGTTCTTGTTTGGGTATGCCTTTTTTAAGATTAGCCCCCATGTGTGTCTGCTTTGTCTAAGGCTTCTTTTTTTCTCTACTCCTTTTCTATTGTACTTGTTGTACATTCCAATCCTATTGATCTATTTTTGGCCATTTGTGGATATTAATATATTTTCTTTCTTTCTTTTCTTTCTAGTTTAAATTTTATTGTGTCAATATATAATTATCATATATGCTATACAAAACTAAAAAGCTAAAGGCATTGAAATTAATTGTAGAATTACCCTTTCTTTACAAAAGCATAAATTATTTCAATTGATAGCATAGAAAGTTTATAATATCTGCAATCCTAGGTTCACAGATGCAAAATCAGTTAGTTCAAGATATTTAATATAATTAATTATCGCTACCATGCTCAATATAATTAATTTCCTTGATTGAACAGTTTTTAATTGTTTTTCTGCTATATTAAGTGTACCTACTAATTTTATATTTGTGCTTTCATTTGTATTTCCATAAATTACCTAATACCAAGAAATATAAACAATATTCAACTTCCCTTCCAATGCTTCTATTTCACTATAATTAATATCTCCATTTTGTAAAAAACTTTTAAATTTTTAATTTATTACTAATATTTATATTATATATGTCTTACATATCTAGTCAAATCCTATACTAATCAGAAGATGATATGAAATATAAAATCAAATAGCTACATTAAATTCATTTTGGATGCTAACACAACAAACAGTGATTTCCTCGTGTCTATCACGCTTTATGAGGTCAGAAAGTAACTAATACTAAATGGGAACCATATAAAAATTTAAAATACAAGATAATTTACCTGGAAAAATAAACGCTTAGCCAATTCATAATTCCTAGTAGATACTGCAAGTTGTATAACATTATTGAATGACTCTCTCAATAGAAATAAATCTGAAGCTTCCAGTTTATATCTTCCATCTCCATTAAAATGTTCAATCATGCCACTCAACATTGATGAAGGTTCTTCACTAGAGATCTTCTTCCTGTTAGAGGATATTCCTGAATTTTGGATGTAAGTTTCCATCATATCCCCATGGAAAAAAGAATCTGAGTCATTTGAAGCCTGAGCCACATGGTTTTTATTAGCATTCAGCAACGGGCTCTGTAGCTTGTTTTCATTTACAGAATCATGTAGAAGCTGATTCCCAAAATTAATTTTACGGTTCTGACATTTGTTCAAAATATCCCAGTCACTGCTACTAACAGGCTGGCTGAATTTACACGAACGAACAGAAAGAACATTCATTTGAGAAATATACAGGCCATCTGCCTCTTGGAGACCTCTAGTGCCATAACTCTTGCTCACTGCTTCTGTTTCAGGTTCATCAAAGTCTTTAAAAGGAACAGGAATGCGCACTTTCAATGTATGAAACCAACCATTTTGTGATAGTTGCAGAGAACTTGCCTTGAATACCACCAAAATCATCTTCTGGAGGGCCTCATTAGCTTCTGCAGAGGCCTTCATTCTACAAAGGGAACAGATGAGCTTTTGGAAGGAATGAATGCTTGGCGTAAAAAACTTATTATAGTCTTCCCAAACTTGCTTAAGTGCAGAAATATTTTGCCCGTGCACTGCAAGCTGCAAAATGCTTCTTTAGAAAGAATTAATAATTAAGTTTTTCTTTTTAAATGTAAAAACACTAGTGAAAACTAAGTCATGACCCTAAGAACAAAATTGTGATCATGCTAACAATGAAACATCTAAGATGCACTTTACAAAGCATGTGTAGTAAGCTTGAAAAGGACAGAGTGTGTTTACAAGATGCTAGGTATTGAGCTTCTTACTTACCATGAAAGAGAAATAGATGATGAAAGGAACTTCGGAACTAATGTGCAGCCAACTTGATGATGACTTACAAGATTATCAATCCTTGTAAATTTGATCGTGAAAATGGTACTCCAACTGATAAAATATCAATATTCATATGTTGAGAAATTAATAAATGTTTTCAGTTATGATGGCACAAAATTATCCCCGCATTGTCTCATGGGTTATTTGGTTTGGCATTGATAATCATGTTATCCGTTTTTTATCTTATTATTTTTTTAAAGTTTCAATCAAAGAATAAGATTAAAGAAAGAAAAATATATTTTCTGCTAATTTCCAAAAATAGATAGAGATTACTTGATCAGCCATAAGCAAAAAGAAAGTTTTAACATCATTGTGAAACGAGACAGCTGAAACTATGACAACCTGCAAATTAACAAAAACAAGCGCTATGCAGTGTAAACTTCACTATTGAGCTACAAACAAATATACTTTAGGGAAGAATTTGGAGAATCAATCATAGAACCCAGAGGGTTGCCAGATAATAACTTAAGATATAGTACTAATACCACTTGGCTCTCCTTGAAATTGGGCTCCCTTTGCATAGGCAGTAGCTGTCCCTTACTCGTTAAAATAAAATACCTCTTATCTTTTTTCTATTATTTTAATCAGGATAGTTCAGCATACAAAGTAATATACAGTTCACATCCTCTCAAGCATATGCTAAGTTTTTGTGTTGAAAAGTTTTCAACAATGGTGTGCCCTATGAGAAATGAACTCTGACACAAATGATAATTAGTGTCTGTAAAAGTGACTATGAGCTTCAAATAATTGATGGATAAGCTAAATAATCCATCTTTCTTCTTAACTAACTTTGCTACTATTGAGAGTGGAATTGTTATATTGGGTTCTGCATGCTTCCATCAGCTCCTGAACCAGCCAATTCCATATTCTATGTTTGTTGTTTCACCTACTTGCAATATAATGAATTTTGGGACATCGCTGCATATGGTTAGCTTTTTCCACCACGTACAATATGAGGACCCCTTTTCATCAACTTCTCCATCATATGCAGGGATGCTGCTTGCACCTGGCACAGTTTGGTTTCCGTTTGAGAGGATCTGCCTCAATACGTTGGTTAAAGATCTGTTAGAACTGTGGCAAATTTGTGTTAGGTTTTTAGTCATGTTATAAATGTAAAATGTAGCAACAATTCCACTAGCCTCCTTTTAATCAATTTTCCCCTCTATGAGATTAACAACCATGAGGATGGAGAGACAAACTTTCAAATTAGAATTGTTTACCTTCTGAATTATACCTCGGAGATTTACAGTAGATCTGCCTAATATCTATTACCAAAACAGCACACAGAAAGTTAACCAAATTGTATAAAAACCTATAAGATAATAAGGACCAAAAGCATCCTTATATAGGATTACAAATATCTTATCTACAAAGGATAAGACTAACACCTCAAATTTTAAGATAGACAACTCATAGGAAAAAATTATAAAGTCAACATGACTTTAATTCACCATTACAATAAAAAACGTTATTTTAATACCCTCCCTTAATGGTCATTTAATACCCTTGATGAGTGGACGATGCCTAATGTCCATCCACCCATCCATGACTATGCTGCATCCACTTGTGACCCAGGTTCTCTTCATCTTCTCCATCAAAATATTAATCTTGGAATAGTTTTGATCCAAGATTGTTGTGCTCAATTTATTCTCCCCTGGTAGCACATATGATTCTCCTACCCTTATTATCTTTGACATAGCTTCCTTATAATAAGGAGAGCAAGCCACATGGAATGGAATGCCATTGGCAAAGAAGAATTTTCCAAAGGTATCATCTACCTCATCC
>VDFB02289097.1:0-97862 GCA_007258455.2 Sequoia sempervirens | reverse complement strand
TGGTAGTGTTAGTGCAAAAAGGTAATCACCTAATTAGTTCTTATTAGGTCCCTTTTACACTAGCATACCATCACTTAATTAGGCCTTGTGCTTTTTTGTCTCAAGTTATAGGATTAAGACATGTGTCATGATCTAATTATTTCCTCATCTAGGGTTTCCTTATATATTATATTCATCATCATTTTGCATCTAATGAAATATCAAGATTAATAGAAAATTAGTTTCCCTTCTCTAGTTTGATAGAGTGGTTTGATTATAGGTGATCCTTGGGATGTTATGGTAGTTCAATCAAAAAATCCAACAAGCACTGATATATTCAATCTTGTATTTTGGGATACACTTTTTGCAACTTGAAACATTCTACATCTCTTAACAATATTTGACATTTCAATACAAACATGGATAGAAATACCTTTCCCCACATAGCCAAAGATTTACCTACACCAAAGTGTCCTCCAAGTCCTCCACTATGTATCCTCTAATGAGGTTCTCTCATTGAACTTTACAGTATACACAAATATTTCCTCTTGAACAAATATCCTTCTTGAACAAAATAATTCTGAAATAAATCTTTATCTTCAACCAAAATTTATATGCAAATTCTCCATGCATCTACAAAATTTAGATCCATATGATAAAATTAATTCATCATCTACATTCCCACCAATTCAATTGTCATGGTGGAAAAAGGTGATTGTCTTCTACTCAAAGAATACACAAATTTATTTTTTATACCATCCATGTGGTTGAGACAAAAGAAAAACCTTTTACATATTTTACTCATCTCAAGTCTCTAGTTCAACATTGCCTAAATATTAGTGTCTCAATTCTTGTTGATCTATATATAGAATAAACCCTTTTGAAAATATATAATTCCTTCAATTTTATAAAGCTTATACAAGTGCATACAATTTTTTATTATCATAAATTGAATACTTGTGCGTAGCTTCATTCAACTTCTCATTAAAATAAGAAACAAATTTACTTTCTTGGACCAAAATAATACAAGTGGATCTACTGCTAGTATTAATCAACTAAAAACCTTCTTAAAATATTGAAGTGCAAATGTTAATTCTTTATTATCTTCTTCATCAAGAAGTCAAAACTCTTTTCAATAATAGTGTGTTACCATTGAAGTTTCTAGCAAAGAAATTTTTTGACCTCTATTACACTTTTTAGTATTGGCCAATAAATATTTACTTGAACCTTTTCAATATCCATCTTCAATTCATCTTGAGATATCACAAGTCCAAAGTAAACCAACTCATTTTTCATAAAGCTGCACTTTTTTAGGTTTATACACAACTTCTTTTTATTTAGCTAAACTAAAACTTGTTGCATGTGTTTAGGATACTCCTATTTTATCTTTATAAACACTAGAATATCATCCAAATAATCCACAAAAATTACCCAATAACTATTTTAGGACTAACCAATCATATAGTTCATCCTTAATTTTGAAAGTTATCTTCAACTTATTTCATTCATGGATTTTCATTTGATGTTTAACTACTCTTGAGATCACTACTCAAAAAATCCATTAGGTCATCCACACATGACAATGGAACCCTATACTTGATTTTGATCTTGTTGATAGCATGGGAGACCATACACAACCTCGATTCTTCTCCTTTCTTGGGAAAAAAGTACTATATTTATAGTGCAAGGGACCATAATTTCCCTAATGAAACCTCTCTTTAGTAGTTCTTCAACTTGTCTATTCAATTTTGTGCTAATATCAAGAATCATCCTATGAGGTGCCTTATTAGGAAAAATAAATCATGGGAGTAAATCCATACAACGTGAAATAGTAAGCGTTGGTGGAAATCCAATAAGTATTCCATTATCCATGATGTCTTCAAATTTCATTAGCAATGTCTCCTATTCTAGCTCCTTAAAGATTTGTGGCTTTATTTTTTTGGCTTAGGTATCACAACCAATGCATAAAATTCTTCCAACCCTTCAATTTCCTTACAAAATATTTTGGTAGTAAAAACCTTACCTTACTTTATGTAGTTTCTTACTTATCCTTCATTGGCTACAACTCAAACCTTTTTTTTTTCTTCCCTTGACGATGAAAATTGTTCTTCCTCCCATTATGGATGGTGTAAAAATCATATCTCCATGGTTTCCCAATAAATTCATGACAAGAATCCATGGGGATCAAATCTCACCAAACCTTATCTAAATAATATCCAAATGAAATGCAACCAAACATTTATCTTTCAATCTCATTTTTCAAACATTATGTATCCATGAAAGATATTAAGGATTAGGATGTGGTACCATTTTTAGGTTTATATTTTTTACCATCTCAATGGACACTAATTTATTTATGATTCCTCCATATATGATTATCCTACAACACTTCCCCCCTAATTTACACTTATTATGGAAGATAATCTTCCTCAACCATGAATATTTTTCCTCCTTAACAAGATTAAGAAAGACCTTGTGCAACATCAGGTTCTCACCACCTTATGGAGTTACAATCTTTATCTCACTATTAGATTCTTCAATAATGAAATGAGAATTAATTTTTTAGTGTGTCCTTATTCTTTAATTTCTTTTAAACATTCACATTCCTTGTCACTTGCTTCTCCACATTTGAAATAGATACCATTGAACATCTTTTTGTGACTACATCTACCTTTTAGTTCATTTCTCTTGGAAATATACTCCTCTATCATGTCTTGTGAGTTACCATTGGATTTAAATTACCTTTGCACATATCCCTACTTAACATTGTATTTATTCTTTTTTCCATTTCCATTACCCTATACTCTCTATTACTTCCTAGAAATTTTCTGCTTTTCCCTTAGTGCATGTTGGTAGACACCCTCAACCAATTGAATTGGAAAAAATATATCATCTTAGATTGTGATTTACAACCCATTTAAATACAAAGAAACCTTATTTATGTCATCTTCAACATAAACTTCCTAGATGTTGATTCTATAAAACTCCTTGGGTATAATATTTCACAAATAATCATTTGTATCACAAATTTTGGAACTCCTTGAACAATTCCAAAATTCTAGTTGGCAAGAAAAACAAATTCAACTATATAACCATATGATCCCAATTAAATATCTTCAAATTATTATTCTTAAATCTATATTTTCAATCATAATCTCCCTTAATAAGGCCACATTTCCATTCAATTTCATAGTTGCATACTTGAATTTGTTTGGGTCTTCAATAGATTCAAAGTTAAAGTAAATTTTTAGATTACTAATCCAATCTAGTATATTTTCAAGATCCAAACCTCTTAAATACTAAGAGATCAAATATTGGCTTACCTCTCACTCTAATAAATTTCATAGAAAATTTATGTTATGAAATCAGTTCCTCCTTTGAACTTAAAGCATCATCATTTCCTAAATTGGACACTCATCATCATTGACAACTTTAGTTATGACCATTCCTCGCCTTTGCAAAGTCTTAAGTGAAAATAAAATTACTTGTATATCTCATAATGTGTTAGTAAATTTATTATCACACCACACCCTTTCATTTATATCATCCTATTCATTAGGTAGATGCAAGATAACAAGTACACTTTAGGGGAAGGTCCGATATTAGAACAATACAAACAAGAATAGAATCTCAAACCTAAACTTGAACCGATTTGGAATTGGTACCCATTATGGTTTGGGATCCCATTCTTAAATGGACACCCATTACAAATACGTATCCATTTAAAAAATGTATGAATTTCATAAAGATTATTACTTTTCCTTTCTACAAGTTTATTTTCACCTTTGTTCACATGGTGAGGATGACTATGAGGGCACTCCAAAATGGGTGCCTGCATCAATAACCTCATCAAATTTATTTTTTCCCCCCCTCCCCCCATAAAAGTAGTTTTCTATATTTCCAGGTAGGTGACATAACTTATCACATATTTTTATATCTTTTTTTCAAGCTTTTTCAATTTCTATGGTTTAGGGTTAATCTCTAAACAAATGAAAAGAATATATGTTTTCATTGAAAGCTTCCAAAAAAATGTAAATCTTATTAGTATGATAGAATTTCATAAGTTGGTCAAGAACAATAGAATCACATGTTACAAAATATATAAAAATGTTAAAATTGCTAAGGATAAAAGACAATGATAATGTACAGTATAAAAATAAAGGTATAAGGATATAGGGTTTACAAGTATATACAATAAAAATGTGACAACCCTAAAAGGATGATTAAAGTATCACAAAAGGAAGGTATATCTATTATGGATCTAAATATACATTTAAAATTATATAAATGAAATGTGTGGAAAGAGGTAACCCTAAAGAAAACCTAGGTGTGTGTAGGATGGGTAAAGGATAGGCTTATGAGAAGAAGATCCAAACACTAAATGATGATCTATCAATAGATAACATAGGAAAAATGGAAAGAAATCATATCTAAAAGTAAGATATAATTATAAATAAATTCATACATTAAAAACCATAAAATCCTAAAATCAAACGAGTTTGTGTCATTTTGACCAAAATAAGAAGGAAAAATACACTTTGTAATGGTTTTTCTAGGCTAATACAATAATTTTTTTATACATTAGCACAATTAACCTAGACTAAAGAATAGGTGGAGTGGAATGGATCAAATCATAGACAATTCAAATAATTTGTTAATTTATTTTAAATAGAAAAAATAAAAATTATGGACCACTTAGCTCTATGACCAAAGAATGAGTTCCAAATAGTTCCAAATAGATAACTGGAGAGAAAACCACTACATGGGATAATCAGATGGGGTTCATCAAAACAAAAGGGAAATAAATTACACATCATACAATTATTATGTCTATTAAATTGATATAAAATAACAAATATAAATAAAGGGTAAATAGTAAGAATAAAGATTATATAATATAAATATTATTGAGAGGTTTATGATGGTTTAGCTCTATTTTTTCAATTTTAGGTCTAATTAATGAAGGATGATCAACTATATAATGCAATTGATGATTAGAATATGAGATAATTGGTTGAGTCAATAGTGTCTTGAATACCATGTCATTAAATGATCATAGATGTGGTTGCACACACAATCTAGTCCTTGTGGCATAATTGAGTCCTAATACTATAGAAATTTCCAATGCTCTTCTTAATATGCAAAACCTATTTAGTAAGAAAATTTTATTATGTCTAAGATGGGTGGTGCTAAAAAAATTGGGGAAGGCTACCAGTGTGTAGGAGATCTTGATAGCTTCATTGATAGCTAGTCAAGCCTATTTTCTAATGAACAAGGTTGCACTTGAATGTTAAATAAAGATGAAAAGTTTCTAGGTGATAAAACATGAATTGGACATCATAAAAATGTTACTTAGATTAACTTAGTATACAATTTTGAACAAAATACATTTATTTACTCCTTGCAAAATTCTAAATTCACTCCTTGCATGCATTCATAATATATCTTATTTTGACTATTTTATTGAATTCATATGATCACAAAACACTCTCAATTTTAAAATGGATCACGTGCTAAAAAATCTAATGATTCACTAAATTTATTTATTTAAATTGCAAATTGATTGATTGATTTATTTATAAGTTTTAAATGGATAAATAATACATTGATGAAGGGTTCTCCCCTTACAAACTAGAAAATCGCTACAACACATAGTTTTGAATAGTAAAAATACAAGAGAACAGTGATGTTTTATTAATACTGAAATGGAAAACAATTTACAAAATTAGATGGGCTGCTTGATTACACAATATCAGTTATTCATGCCAATCGGGTCTTTTGGTTCTGCTCTACACTCTCCGATTACACCCTCTTGGCTGCCACCTTCTTCTTTGTCTCTATATACTACACTCCCTTTTTCATGTTGGCTTAGCCTCTCTGATGAGGTAAAAATAACCTCATCAGTATAATGGGTTCAATATGTAAATCTAAACCTTTTGGCCTTAATAACTTTGCTAATTGATTACCTTTAGGAAAAATAAGAGCTCTCTTTCTATGAATAATCAAACTTATTTCTTGGAGTTGATTAAATTAAACTAGCTTATATTGATTTAATGGTTTAGTCTTGAGTATTTCACAGTTCAACTCCACCGCCATTCACCATTCCAGTCAGAAGGGAATGAATACGGGTCTCATACTTTTGAAAACCAGCGAGCGTGCGTCAAAATTCTAGGAGCACATGTTTTGGCCGAGTCTTTATAATTCTATTATTTTTTAGTTTCAAATACTTTATGGCTCATGCGAAGCCTCTTTAATAGTGTATATCATGGGCTTTTAAGTCCCTTTTACTATGGGCAATCTGTTGAAAGACTTGATCGACTGAAAAATAAGATTTTTGTTAGCCGTTTTTCATATAAATATGTAACTGTTACAAATAATGAGAAGAAGATTATCGTTATGCTGTCAATTTGTCTTTTGAGTAAAAATTACCATACGAATATGAGTTTTCCCATCACTCTTTGAATTACTATGTAATATGGATGCATCTATAGAATGAAGTAACAAAGAGATTTTTCCAGTGCATGTGATATGAAGTAGCAATAGATACACCCACGAGCTAGCCACTCAAGGGTTAAAGATAGATAGATAGATAAGTATTTGTTTCCTGTTCTGCATTTTACCTTGATAGAATAAAAGTTGCATTTTCATTTTATTTTCATTAGTACATGTTATACTGTTAGTGTCAAGCCTACAAGTTGTAACTGAGTCTGTAACTTCTGAGCTTAGCATTTGAGTGTCCGGAGCACCTTTCTTCAGTTGATTTTGATTAATGGTTTTATGATTAGTAGTTGACTTGTGATTTTTTGCATTAGATAAATGTTTCCTAATTTCTTTACATGCTTTACTTCTTCAACAATTTACGCATTCTTTAGGTTAATCGTTTCCATGCTTTCTAGTTTAATGGTGATGCTTTTTAGATTCTTAGTTTTCTATTTTTTGATTTGAGTTATTTTATTGCTTTCTAGATTAGAGGCCCTTAGATTAGAACTTTTATTTAGTAGATTTGTGCTTAAGAGAGAAGTTGAGATGTCCTCTATTGTATATAGCCGTTAGACACTGCCCAGTCAGTATATTGATGTGTTTATTCACTAAAGTGTTAGGACCTAACGATAACTTGTCACTTTTTGGTGCCGTTGCCGGGGACCCTTTTTCTAGTGTTAGTAGGAGATATATTGAATACTTCTCTTAGGGATAGGAATAGTTCTATGGCTTATTTTCTGCATGGTCAAGAAATGAGGCCCCCACGAAAGATTCATACCAAAAACTCCCCCAATCGACATACCAACAACAAGTAGGGAGGAAGGAAACTTAGACCAAGAACTTACTACAGAATTGACTGAACAAGGGAACCTGAGAGCTTCCCACATACTCCAGAAAGAGAACAAATAGTGGTTGAGGAGTATATTCTTTCGTAAACCTTTGAACCTCGTGCCACTGAGCAAATTTTGGAAGAGGATCACATCCCCTTCAACACCATGGGTGACTGTAGAAATTCTGCCCATAACCACAACAATGATAACCCTCCACCACGCACATTCACTTATCCTATTACTATTGATGTAGACGATGAGACAACAATGAAAAATATATCACTGGTCTTCTTACCAAACTTTTGTGGTTTGTCTACTAAGGACCCTGATCAGTTCCTATTTGAATTCAAAGTCTTGTGTCAAACCTATGACTACAAGAACGATAATCAGAAACTAAAGCTTTTCCCTTCCACTTTGAAAGACTCAGCTATTCACTGGTTTATAGGATTAGCTTCTTAGTTGATAACCTCTTGAGATGAAATGGAGACCGTCTTTTTGGAGAAATATCAGAGTTACTGCAAGGTGAGTGATAGGAAAGAAGAACTATTCAAAATAAGGCATAATGAGGATGAAAGTTTAGAGGATTGCCTAGATAGGTTTATCTTCTTGTCCAAACGTTGTGGTGGGGAAGTTATAAGCCTTGATATTTTAAAAACCTTATTCCTCAAAGGTCTCGATGATGAAGCTCGAAGGAGCTCAGACTCAATAGGAAAAGGAGACGTGTCCCAAATGAGACAGGAAGAAATAACAAAATTGTGTCAGAACTTCTCTCGTACTCGTGGAGGGATTAGGAAGTTTACCCCCTTGCGTGGTTCTAATGACATAAGTAAAATTCATGAGGAATTGTCCAACTTCAAGACCGACATTCTTGTCCAACTAAACACTACCTTAGATGGCATCTAGGCTAAAACCAAAAATATTGAGACTTTGTCTATTTATTGCCCTAGGTGTCGAAACAAACATTTGCTAAGAGAGTGTCCCTTGGAAAAAGTTGAAAAGATTGAAATTTTTCAGCTATGTGACAAGAATCACCCCACCAATCAATGTGAAATATTAAATTCCATAAAAAATTCCAAGAAAAGAACAACTCCAGTCGAGGAAGAAGTGAATGTTGTCAACTAGAGAACGAGAGGTAATTTCTCCTATGGCCAGAATTCCAATCCTAACTAGCAGCCCCAATCAAATTGGAACAATAATCAATGGGAAATTCCCTGGCCTTAGACACCACTTCCAGTACCCTCTAATTGGGGAACATATCCTTGGGGACCACTGGACTAGACAAACCAACCTTGGGGTATTTGTTAGTGGCCCAACTAGTCTAAATAGTAGTGGTACCCTCAAAATTCCATTCCTCAATGAAATCAACCCCAACATCAGTTCTATTTTGGTCCCAAGAGGATGCCTACCAAAAAAATCTCTTACCACCTCCCCAAAACACTCAGTAGACTAAACAAGCTAACCAACCTCCACTTCTGGCGCAACCGGTCCCTAATCTAAAGAACAATCGTTTGAATACTTCGATGTATTCCATCGAATAAGACAATGTCACCGAACTCAACACAATACATTGTGGAAACCTATAACTGAGGTCTGGTAAAATACTTTCACAACCGACTATCAAAGAAATCATTGATGAACCTATCTATAAGTCTACTGAGGAAACAACAACAACACTCGCACCCGCAGAACAAACCCTAGACACTACGAAACATGAAACTGACCTGCCATCTTCAATAGGAGCTGCCAACCTACCTTAGGAGGAGGAGGGTCAGTCTCCAAGTAAATATTTGAAAAATCCCATGAATAAAGACAACCAAAGCACCTTTTTTGGAGCAATTGAAACCAATCTTTGTGAACGATGCTCTAAAAACATTACCTACATAAACTGCATTGATACAGGAAATTAAACGATTGTAGATTGAAGTTCCCTTGTTACAAGCGATTAAAGAGATCCCTGAGTTAAACCAATTGATTAAATAGTTGTGCATCAAAACCATAGGGAGGAAGCCAAAATGAATCAACACTGTTCATATCAATGGGTACCTAGTTGATTTGTTAGTTGGAATAGTCACTGCTTCGAAATATGATGACCCAGGAAGTCCGCTTGTAACAGTAACAGTTAATGGGGTAGCAATACCCAACACTTTAGTGGACCTTGGAGCAACCATTAATGTAATGACTATTGATGTGATGGAAAAATTGGGACTCACTGATCTATGCCCCAGAACTACAGTCCTACAGATGGAAAACCAATCCATAGTTATTCCCAAGGGCATCATTGAAAACATTCTTGTTAAAGTAGATGGATGGGAATATCCAGTGGATTTCCAAATAATTGAATCCCTTACACCCAAAGACAGTTATCCAATAATTTTGGGACAACCATGGCTGGCTACAGTTGTAGCCAAAATTGACTGTAGGGAAGGAGGAATGACAATCTCCCATGGAACCAATAGTAAACAGTTGTTCTTGTATCCTCTAGCCAATCTTGCTGAACATAGAAAAGTATAGGTTGATGGACCAGAAAGTCCTACTGGATAGGAAAACTTGGCTTCACTGGCCATGGTAGTCATTAAACAAAATGGTGAAGAATTAGAGGATAAATTAGAAAATGACGTGGAAAGTATTGCAATAGACTCCAGCAGTGAAGAGATGTCAGACGTAGAAGAAATACTAGGATACCCAATCAACACAGATTAAGTAGAATTTGATGATGCTAAGCTTGTTGGATTGCCTTTCCCTTTGATGAGCTTAGTTCCAAAAACTTACCATTTCTTTGTAGATGTTGCTAGGCTTCATAAAACTATACTGCACAACTATCCACTTAACACAATGACAAGGCCCATTCACACTGTCACATCCAATTATCCTAGAGTAAAAACCATTATGTTTCCACCAGGGAAAAACGTGAACATTAATAGTTGGTTGACTGAGATGGAAGAACAAAGGTTTTTTGATACCTTTGTGAATACATCTAAAGCATTCACCTGGGATTATAAATATGTGATAGGAATGCATCCTAGTGTGTGTACGCACCATATCTATATTGAGTATGTTTGACCTATTCGCCAACCACAATGGAGACTTAATCCTGCTCTTAAAGACATAATTAAAACTGAGATTATGAAACTCTTGTAGGTAGGATTCATCTATCTAATTTCTAACAAAAAATGGGTGTCACCCTTGGTTGTAGTTCCAAAGAAGAATGGGAAGTGGAGAGTGTGCATAGATTATAGGGAGCTTAACAAAGCAACATGTAGAGATTATTTTCCCCTGCCATTCATGGACCAAGTGCTGGATAACTTGGATGGGAGAAAATATTTTTCATTCTTGGATGGATTTAGTGGATACAACTAGATATAGGTAGCAGCGGAAGACTAGGATAAGATGACCTTTACTTTCCCTTGGGGAACATTTGCGTATAGGGTTCTTCACTTTAGGCTATGTAATGCTCTTGCCACCTTTCAGAGGGCCATCCTAGCTATGTTTGCTGAGTTGGTAAATGAGTGCGTGGAAGTCTATATGGACAATTTCACTATATACAGTTCAAATTTCGATGAAGCTCTCGCAAATATAGACAAGGTGTTAAAGCGGTGTGAGGATTATCGATTGTCCCTTAGTCACAAGAAATGCTTAATCATGGTGGAACAAGGAATAGTGCTAGGACATCATATTTCAGCCAAAGGGATTAAGGTTGATCCCAAGAAAATTGAAGTCATACAACAACTTAAGATTCTACAGACTTAGACTGATGTCAAGAGTTTCTTAGGGCATGTTGGATACTACCGAAGATTCATAGGAAACTTTAGCAAAATTGCAACCCTAATTTTTTCTCTCCTTAATTTTTTTTTTGACTTCATTTAGACACCTGAGTGTCAGTCCTCATTTGAAATTATTAAAGAGAAACTCATCTCTGCCCCTATTCTTCAAGGACCTAACTGGAACCTACCATTTCACATTTATGCTGATGCATCTAATGACGCCATTGGAGTGGTTCTAGGGAAAAAAGATGAGAATGGAGGGGAATATGCTATATATTTTATTAGAAAAAATTGATGCTAATAGAGAAGAATTACACCATAACAAAGAAGGAATTATTGGCTGTAGTGCACACCATCAAGAAATTTAGACATTATGTCACCAGGTACAAAGTTACAGTGCACACAGACCATGCGGCCATCAAATATCTCATGAATAAACTGGTGGTAAATGCAAGGATAATTAGGTGGTTACTCCTCCAGGAGTTTAATGTGACAATTGTTCACAAACCGAGAAGTCCAACGTAGTCATAGACTTCTTATCTTGGATTAAACATGATGACGACTGTGCTTTGGTACATGATGAATTCCTAGATGAAAATATGTTTTCCATCTCCACAAACTCCTTGGTTTGCTGATATTGCAAATTACTTAGCCACCACAGAAGTACCACCTCACTTGTCAACAAAATAAAAGAAATGCCTTGTTAGAGAGAGTGCCCCTTTTAAATGGATTAATGGAATCTTGTTTTGGTGTGGACCTGATATGGTTTTGCGATGGTGTGTTAGGGAAAATGAGACCTATAGTATCCTTAGGGCCTATCATGATGACCCTTCTAGAGGGCATTATTTTGCTGAAAGGACAACTCATAAGATCCTGGGAGTAGGACACTATTGACCTTCAATGCATAAGGATATCAATAAGTACGTTTGTAGGTGTGATGAATGCCAAAGGATAGGAAGACCAACCACATCCAATAAAATGCCCTACAGCCTCATGTAGTCCTTAAACCATTTGAGAAATGGGGATTGGATTTTATTGGCCCTATAGACCCCCCTTTGCAAGGAAAAGAGTATATTCTAGTCTATACCGACTACATGACTAAGTGGGCAGAAGTACAAGCACTACATGTTGTTAGGGAAGAGGAGGTAGCTGACTTTCTTTATAACAAAATCCTTCTTAGATTCGGGGCCCCAAGAACAATTGTTATAGACAAGGCACCCAATTTATGTCTAAAGTCCTATTGACATTCACAAATCACTTCCAAGTAAGTCACAAGAAGTCCTCACCCTACCACCTACAAGCAAACGAAAAAGTTGAGGTCACAAATAGGGATCCGAAAAATATTTTGAAAAAAATAGTTTCCTTAGGAAGGAAAGATTGGGCTAGGAAACTACTAGAAGTTGTTTGGGCCTACAACACGACCTGGAAATCAACCACTGGCTATAGCCCCTATGAGTTAGTCTTTGAAAATAATCCCCTCTTATCCATTGAATTCGAGCTCCAAACCCTTAGGGCGACCATGGAATTGGGCATGGATCTTAAATGAGCTCAAATCGAGAGAGTCTTACAACTTAGTGAACTAGACGAGCTCCATTTGGATGTCATCCATCAAATTGAATTGATCTAGCAACAACATAAGGCCTAGCATGACAAACATATCAAAGAGAAAGAATTCCATACTATGGATTGGGCATTGTTGTTCGATTCCAAATACAAGGACCATCAAGGGAAACTTAGGACACACTGGCTTGGACCATATGAGATTTCTGAAGTGTTTGCTAACGGTTCAGTCCAGTTAAAACCAATTGATGGTGACACCCGAACTCTTTTGGTTAATGGGCATCGATTATGTTGGTACAATTAATTATTAATTACACTTTGCATAAGTTTACTTAGGCTTTATTTAATTCCTAAGTTATAGGTTTTATCGTTATCTTGTTGAGCTATCTTGTTGCTCAAGATAAGATTAGGTTTTTGCATCTTTGCTTTTATAAAGCAAATTATCTCTTGTAATTATTTGTACTTCAAATATATCAATTTGCACATCTTTTGCAAATCTCTGCTTTTTCATTTTTCTCTTCTGTGGAAGGTGATTTTTTTGGTTTGCAATTAGATCTTGGTTTCTAACATGGTATCAGAGCCTCGATTTGCAACCCCTTCTCAGCTTTTTTGGAGGAACACATTACAGAGCTCATTCGAGGTTCCTCGAGGGTTTCATTCCTTGAGAATCTTTATGCAACATCTTGGATCAGATCAGGGTTTTCCGTTGGATTCAGAGCACTGGAAAAAGTCAGAAATGACTTTTATTTTATTCATTTTCATCACCGTTTGCTAGATTTGCGAGGGTTTCAAGCTCGATGATTTTTCTGATAGATTTGGGGGTTGCTTGATTTTCGGAGCACTTTGGGCCCAAACGGACCTCGCCGTTGGATTCATAGCACCCAAAAACCCTATTTTCATATAAATTTTGTCCGATTTGGACACAATCGTCTAGAGAGGCAAAATATTTTTTCCCAAGGGCCGTACAGCTCCCAGGCATGCTTCACGAGGCTCGAGTATCGAAAAAATTCAAAAAATTATCAAAAAATAAAAAAAACTCTATGGTTTTTTGCACAGCCAGTTATTTTGGATGGCACTGCCCGTGCACCACTGGGTGGCCATCGACCATTGCCGTGCCACCAACAATCCTCCGCTGGCGGTTTCAACTCGATGGCCACCGCTCATTTGCCACCGTCGCCCGCTCTGCTACCCGAGGGTTGCTCTGCCATTCGGTTCCACCACCCCTTTCTGTTGCTCATGTGCTACCACCAGGGTTTAGCCTCAGGCTCAGCAGTCGACAGTCATCTGGTGACCGGGAGCTCAGCTTCGCCGGCCTTTCAGCCCCCACGGGCTCCGCCTTGGTCCTATGGGTGACCACTGCTCGACCCCAGCCCCAGCCAGATGTATAGCCCCAACCCTGGGCATATCAGTGACTGAGGGCTTCAGCCCAGCCCTTGCGCGCCAGCCCCTAGTCCTGCATGCGACCAGGGGTCAAATTTTTTTAGCTCCTAAGGGCTGCAGATGGCCAAATTGGACATTTTTTGAGCACTTTCACGGAAACGAGCATAACTTTCACATACGACGTCATTTTTTTGCAAACGAGATATAGCCAAAAATCTATTTCCAAGCTCTATGTAATGGTATAGGTGTGATTTTCTGGTTTTTCCTTTTTGATACTTTTTTCTGCCTCAGAAGTCATATGTTGCATTTTTCACTTCGAGAGACGTATCTTGTGACTTGCTTATCCATTTTTCATGATTTTCATGGCGTTGGAAAGCTGGTTTCGGCCTCTATGCAGATCTGAGGTCATTTATAGAATATGTTTACCTTATTTTATGCATGCATTCATTTTTGTTTCATGTGCTAGGTTTTCATTTTCACTTATGTTTATGTAGTTTTGCAGTCTCTCCTTTTGCAATCATTGGGTATTGTAATAACAAACTGATATAAAGTTCCATTATGGGGGGTTCTTGCATCCATATTTCATATTGGTGACAACTCGCATGAGTTTGTTTGGTTTCCTGTTGTTTCCCTTAGCTTCTTTCTTGCTTAGCTAGACACATTGTTGGTTTGCTTCGATTCACACTTCATTTGGGATTTTATGGTTCTTGATCCGCATTGGTTCAGATCTTTCTCATTTGAGGGCCATGTTTTTATGGTTAATATTCCAGAATCTTGATGGTACTCGTGCTATGGGAAATTTTAGTTTTAGTTTGGCATTGGCTTCGAGAGACACAACTTCCAGATTTGTCATCATTATGGGTCCATTCATCCTTTCATCTACTGTTGCTTATAGATTCTAGGGTTGATCCAGTATGTGAGTTTCCAGTGTTCCTTGGCATCGGGTTTGTTGTTGCATTTGTGATTCCAATATGGTATTTTACAAACAGAAGTATCTTTCCTTGCTTGCCAGATTTGGGGTTCTAGTGCTGCTTCATCAGAGTTCTTCCAATGATTCTTTGTAGCAGTTCATCTCTTTGAGGGGGGGTTTTTCCCACTGGGTTTTCTCTCTCTTTTCATTTGTACATGAGTACCTGATTAGGCCTTTTTTCTGGGACTCATATTTGCATAATAATCTACTTCTCCCTAAGTTGCACTTATGGGGGGTGTTTGTGTAATTAATTATTAATTACACTTTGCATAAGTTTACTTAGGCTCTATTTAATTCCTAAGTTATAGGTTTTATCCTTATCTTGTTGAGCTATCTTTTTTCTCAAGATAAGATTAGGTTTTTGCATCTTTTCTTTTATAAAGAAAATTATCTCTTGTAATTATTTGTACTTCGAATATATCAATTTGCACATCTTTTGCAAATCTCTGCTTTTTCATTTTTCTCTTCTGTGGAAGCTAATTTTTCTGGTTTGTAATCAGATCTTGGTTTCTAACAGAGTACACATTTACCATAAACCCGTTAACAAATAGGAGTTTACAAAAAAGGTAGAAACGCAGGGAGAAATCAACTGCATTGAATCTGTTGTGGCAGGGTCAATATAGTTGTCAAGAAAATAACACATACATGAAAATATATATATATATATATTTCTGAGAATTTCTTCAATTTTCTCATCAACTCCATCATTTGGACTTGGCTAGAGTTTTTTTTACATTTTGTAGGACTTCATCTTTTGGTGAACCCAATTCTGACGTACCCTACTGAGATGCTCCAGAATCCTCCAGAATTGTTGCTTCGATACTCCAGGATCCTTACATTAGACTAGTTCCACTCCTTATCCTGATCCTGCATTCTGACGCATCATCCAATGGTGCTTTGGGGAGTCAAGGCCAAAGTGTCACAATCTTCTTCCTTTCAGCTGCATCCTTTCAGTGATGCTTCGAAATTCTATTATTTCTCTTTTGGTTGCATCTTTTCACCAATGCTCCAGAATTTTGTTGTTTCTCTTCTGGTTGCATCTTTTTAGCTATGCTCTAGAAATTTTGGTTGTTGCTTCGATTGCATCTTTTGACGATGCTCCAAAATTTTTGGTTGTTGCTCCGGCTGCATCTTTCAGCAATGCTTTGGAATCCTCAATTTGGTTACTCTGTTATGATGACATCTTCCTAAAATAATTCTGGGACTCTCTTCTTCTCTACTTCGGTCACATTACTCGATAATGTTATGATTTTTGTATAAAATTTTATTTTTCAAAGTTTCTCTTATTCTTCCTAAGTTCCGCGCATGGCCATTCTTTAATGCCGCTTCGAGATCCACTCCTTTATGATTATTCTGCCATATCAAATCAAATCTTTCCATAATAAATAAGATTATTATGACACCCTTTTTGTCATAATAATTTCCGTCATTACTTCAACCATCCCATCCATGCCATTAATATTTTCCGCCACCCTTGCCAACCATATAACTATCCAATTACGTTAGTGCAGGTAAGTGACACTTGATCTAACGACAAGACCTAAGGTATGTGTGAATTTATTTATTAGAAGGGTTAGTATTTATTTTGAATAAAGGTTAATTAATTGGCATGATTTGTTCCCCTTGTAATTTTGAAACTTGTGCCCCTTTACACGATTGGCAAGAGTACAACAATAGTTGTAATTCCCTATGGAAGGCCGTCATAATGATACAGTAAGGTGATAGGAAAGTTGACAATTAATTATTTCCCCGTCGAGTATATCGACACAAAACTCTTTCTCTGTTTGTAATTCAAAGAAGCAAGCATTTCATAATTCTAAAAAATTTCACTGGGAAGCAAAGGAGATGGGAGGAAATAAGAAAAAGTCTAAGCTAAATTCTGTAGTGCCATTGCTGTCATTAAGCAATATAGCCACTTTATTTCAAAGGATTGGATGGTTGGACTTCATGAAACAATTCGTAGGGGACACAAAGTAGCTAGTGAAGGAATTCATTGAGAATTTTGTAGATGGGAAGACTGTGGTGTGCAAAAAACCATTCTGAGTAAGTACGAAAGTCCTTGCTCATCTTTCTAGTCTTGAAAATAAAGGGATTCATTTGAATGAAAATACCCACATCCCTTATCAAAAGTTAATAGATTTGTTCCATAGGGAAGGGGAACCCCAACCTGTACTGACCATAAGCACTAGGGGGAAAAATAAGGGAATTCATAGAATGTCTATTCCAGAACCCTGGAGGTCTGCTGTAGCTTGGATTATAAAATATTTCACTTGTGAGGGACAAATGACTATAGTAGTGGGAACCCCTTTCCACCTGCTGACTCATTTACACCATGGCATTGAAGACCCTACTCTTAGGGTAAATTTTCTAGCCTTCCTTTTCCATCCAGTCACCTCTATGATAGAAAAGTATAAAATTGGGACAAGGCCCCTTAAACATCATGGTTTGATACAGTTAATATGTAAATATCATTTCCACAATAAGCCAAAGAAGAAGTGGAAAAGGTTTCTATGGAAATTTGAAAATGAAGAACCAAGGAGGTCACTTGAGGAAGGGGAATCCTCTAAACAAAAGGAGCGGTTTGTAGAAGAACCCTCCTCAGAGGCATTAGGCGCCCCTGAGTCCCAATATACCTCCATGGCTCCCAGTGGTGATGCACCATAATCCTTTCCAGATGAATTACAAACCCCAGGACAACAAGAGGAGGTGGGAATTGCGCATTCTAGAGAAGATGGGGAACCCCATTGAAAGAAAAAGAAATGAAGTAAAGTTTTTTTTCAAATAACCTCTCCTCTACAAAGGAGTAAACGGTTATCTTTAGGGGTCAGTGAAATCGAACCCCAAGATATAGGCAGTACTTCAAAAAGGAAAAAGGCCAGGACTCCAGTAAAGGTGGTAGAAATTGACAGTCCACCTGATATTGAGGAAATTGATGAAGCAAGAAAGCAAGAGGAGGAACTTCCTAGGGAAGTAGACAAAGAAACCCTATCACCTGAAGAGCAAGAAGGGGAGAAAGCACAATCGTCACACTCAGAACAAAATGAAGATGAACCTGCGAGAGGATTCTCATCCTTCCTTGACAAGATGGATATTATACCTGAATTTGTGGAAAGAGTGCCTCATGAAACTCCTCATGCATCTTTCTCTATGGATATCGATGAAGAAGAAGACATACCTCATACTAATGGAGAAATTCCTTGCTCCTCCTTACTTGAAGAAACTGAAAAAGGAAGTATGCCTGATATTGAGAATACATAAGAAGTAGTAGAAGTTCTTCGTGAGAGCACTGAAACAAAAAATGCACCCCATATTGATGAAAAAGAGGAAAATGTGCCTCATCTTGATGAATAAATCCCTCACGTATCCTTCTCTTTGGACATAGGGGATGAAGAACCCAATTGGAGAAATGAGGAATTAGAAAAACTAAAGACAAAAATTGAAGGGTTAAGGGCCATGTTGTAGGATGATGAAGCACAAATTAATCAACAGAAAGAAGAAATGGAGGTGCACATTGTTATTGTTCATAAAAGGAATGAGGAAATTGCAAAATTAACTACACAAATGGAGGAAAAGACAAGCTTATTGAGCAGCTGCAATTCCAAATCCAGCAATGGAATCAATAGGGTAAACAGAATCAAGATGCTTTGTGTGAAAAAGAAAAATGTATTCAAGATTTGAAAAATAATTTTATGCAATTATTCAGTGCTTTTGAAGAAGAAAATAATTGACATGAAATTGAGTTGAATGCCTCTGTGAGTAAAATTGTGAAGCTAGAACAAAGTTTACAAGAGAGTGATACTCAACCAATTATGGAATCAAAAGGGACACAGACTGAATCTATTGTTATAGATTGGTTCCAAGTACATATTCCCCCAATGCTTATGAAATGGATAGAGCATTGTTACCTCTTGAAGGATGTGGAATTTGAAAATAATAGGTTAAAGAGGGAATTAGTCATGTTAAAAGAATCTTTCCATCAGGCATATAGGGGTAAACAAGATGCCTGTGAAGTTGGTGAATTGATACTAGCCTATAGAAGACCATCTAGGTTGTACTCCATGTTTCTTAATCGATTGAAAAATAGGATTTTTGTTAGCCGTTTTTTATATAAATATGTAACTATTACAAATGATGAGAAAAAGATTATTGTTGTGCTATCAATTTGTATTTTGAGTAAAAATTACCATACAAATATGATTTTTCCCGCCACTCTTTGAATTACTATATAAAATGGATGCATCTGTGGAATGAAGTAATAGAGAGATTTTTCCAGTGCATGTGATTTGAAGTAGTAGTAGATACACCCACGAGCTAGCCACTCAGGGGTTAAAGATAGATAAGTATTTGTTTCTTGTTTTGCATTTTCCCTTCATAGAATAAAAGTTGCATTCACATTTTATTTTCATTAGTACATGTTATACTATTAGTGTCAAGCTTGTAGGTTGCAATTGAGTCCATAGCTTATGAGCTTAGCATTTGAGTGTCCAGAGCACCTTTCTTCAATTGATTTTGATTAATGATTTTATGATTAGCAGTTGACTTGTGATTTTCTACATTAGATAATTGTTTCCTAATTTCTTTACATGCTTTACTTATTCAGCAATTTATGCATTCTTTAGGTTAATTATTTCCATGCTTTCTAGTTTAATGGTGATGCTTTTTAGATTCTTTTTTGTTTTCTGATTTGAGTTATTTTCTTGCTTTCTAGATAGATGATTTATTACTTTCTAGATTAGAGGCCCTTATATTAGAACTTTTATTCAGTAGATTAGTTCTTATGAGAGAAGTTGAGATGTCCTCTATTGCATACAGTCGTTGAACATTGCTTAGTCGATATATTGATGTGTTTATTCACTAAAGTGTTAGGACCTAATGATAACCTGCCACTCTCGATATTATTTTCTCTCAATGTTGTCATAGTACCACCTTATCATCCAATGAACATCCATATCTCTAGGCCGTTATCTCGTTATCAACAAATTTAATTCTTATTCATTCATGACAGGTAATCGTCTTCCCATTTGAAATAGTTTATCCAATTATCATGTTTATTCACAACAATGATATGAAATCAACGAATAGTATCATGCCATGTGTTGCCAACTTATTCATTCATCCATCACCATCAATCTATTGGTTCTTCATTCATTTGGTCATCTTTGAACATGGTCGTTGGATTGATCTTCTTTTATTTGTTGTCGTTGATCTCATTCCTTTGGAACTAAAGCCATCATGTATCACTACTTTGCTTTGGGCATCATCATTCATTTTTGAGATGTATTAGATCTTAGCGATCGTCATTAGATATTGGCCTTATGATCTCCACTGTTCATCGCACATCACAGTTTTACTTAAGGCTTCATCTTTCATTTCGACGGTGTGATGACTCTCAATGATAACTGTTGGATTTTCCATCATTCAATCTGCATAGTTCCTTATTATCTTGGGGGTCTTGTTTGGGACCCACCAAAAACCTTAAGGGTTGGTGGACTAAAGCCATATGTCCACCTTTGACATCATCTTCCACTATCACTCAATACTCATCGCTCATTGCTGAAACACTTAGGACATCGACATCTATTTCTGCAATGTGAAGGAATACAACGATGCAATCACAAACGAACATGTACTCATCAACAAAAGTAATGTTTTTCTAACTTTGTCTTAGTCAATGAAGGTTTTGAATCTTCATACAATGTTGGAAGATATTTAACTTTCAACTTAAAGTGGAACAAATAGGAGTTCTAAGAACTTCCAAAAATTCTGCCACCAAGGCGAAGAAAACCAGGAGTACTAGGTAAAAGATGGTCGGTCACCAAACAAACTTAAAGGCTTAAGTGGCAACTTAAACAACTGGTAACCTATGGTGGATGGTCAATGAGGAATTAGAAGGCTCATTTGAATAATGAAGACCATTTGAACACCATGACTTTAATCCCTTAGGGTTTATCTGCAAACCCTGATTCAACCCTTTTTAGAATAGAAATAACTCAGGTTATTTTTGATCGATGCAAGATCACTCTTCACCCTTGATGCTCCTACTCACTTCTCAGGGTAAATTCAAAAAGTGTCCTTGTCACTTCTCAGGAGTTAGAGGAAATCCAAGATGGTTAACCTCCAACTTAGACAACCACATTGAATCTTCAACAAGCCTTCCTCTCCATTTTACTAAATACTCTATATATTTCTCGTTCCTTGTGCTTCTTCCCACATGACTATCTAGGATTTCTTCAATCTCTAGAGTGCTGGAATGATCCATTGTGTCTCTATCAATTCATCCCCCTTATCTCCTTCCTGATATTCTGTCAAATCATAAATATTAAACACAAGTGAAACATGAATCTCACTTGGCAATTCCACCTCATAAACATTTCTTGAATCATGCTTCTTCAGGATATTGCATGGTCCAAACTTCTTCATCTTTAACTTGTATGATCCAACTAGAAACCTCTCCTTCCAAAAATGAACCATGACTTCATCGCCTACTTGGAATTCCTTATACCTTTTTTTCTAATCTTCCTTAGCCTTATACTGTGAATTCATCTTATGGATATGTTTGGGGCAATTAAAGAGTCCGTTGACTATCTCCCTATTTATTATTCTATGTCCTAGATGAGTCCCCTTATTGACCTTGAGATTTATGCATTTATTCATTAGTACCTTGAGCTTGTACACTTACATATTCTCTACTTCTAAAGCCACATGACTAAAAATCTACAAATGTGAAACATTATTGACTACTAACATCAATAACATGTACCATTGCCCACCTTTCCCATTGTAACAATACCAATCCCTCCATTATTTTCCTTGATGGGACATATCTTTCCGCACATAAAGCACCATCACTTACATCTGACCAAACACTTTGGAGAAAGGTCATACTTGTGTATGCAATTTGACTATTGCTTTTGGATTTTTATTTCTTGTTGCCTTTTATTACACCTATTGAAGATTGTTATGATCATTCATGTCATGATGCATCTTAAATGGTTTATACTAGGGCATGGTATTATTATAAATTATGTGTCATTTTTTCTTGGTTGTCCCATCATAGTACCCACCAAGGCCATCAAAATAGTTGTGATGTGTTCGGACATCCTTATGCCTATTTGTTGTCTCAAAGTAGTACCCACCAAGACCATCAATGACCTTGTGATATATATTAGGATACCCTTTGTATTATATTTATAGAGTTAACCCTATGCAAGAGATATATCATCACCTTGGTCTCTACACCTTGGTGCATAATATCTTGTGCTATATCAAAATAAGTTCTCACTAATTTTTACAATAATACAAATTCAAGAACACCCTAATTATTTTCCATAGAATTATCCTATGTGATGGTTTTCCCCCTTTCCTAATCATAATTATGCATGTGTAAATTACTAAATTGATTAATTTTTTTGGTTGGATTTATGATCATTCATTCACTCATTTCTTCTATTTTGATCATTATTTTTTTCCTATAGTTGTATCATGAAATATATACATAAATCTATTATTAATTAAGAATATATACATTCATCCATAATCATGTTACCATACATATTATAATAATCATAGCCTCAATGTATAATCATCCTCATAAATAATATAAGTAAAACTAAATATTCAAATATCATTGTGTAAATTATAAAAAATAACATAATTCACCTATATCTATCACATATTATCACATTAGGCATCATATCTACCAAATAGAAAGAATCTATGTTCCCATTGTTGAATACATTTATCCATAAAATCATATATAAATATAAATCATAACATTTATCCATAACATCACAAACACAATATAAATAAATACATCATAATCACCATATAATGTAAATCATCGTAAATCACATATAAAATCATCTCAAATATCAAATATAGAAATACATGGTACAACTCTCTCATCACATATATTTCATAAAAATGGAGTAATGTACATCACAAGTTTGTAGAGCATCAAATAATATATATGTACATTAAACTGACATCTGAGAATATATAAAAATACATCAAACATGTAGTAGTACAAGTTGGATATGGCTATCACTATCCCTCACAAACCCTATTGGTGGTGATGGAGGCCCCCTAGATCGAGCCATAGTTGTTGATGCTCTCCTTGACTATATTGACCCTCCTCTCCTCAAGGCTAACTTCTATAAAAAACTAGGTTCCCTTTGGCCTATTGACACTACCTACTTATAAAATGATTTGTAATAGGCTACCTATTGCAAATATTGCACCATCTCCCTATGATATTTCATCTCCACCCATACCTATGATGAACCCAAAAGAAATTATAACTCCCTCACCTGATTGTGCTCTTATTTAATCCATTGTACATCCCCTTAAGATCTAGTTAGTTGAAACTATAGTGCATCCAATGCCACCATTGTTGCATCCTAGTTGATCACCAGACTATCTATCTTCCTAGAGATTATCCCTCTCCACTTGTAACCTATCCTACTCCCCCACCATAACATCATGCCCACTCAACACTATCTCTAATCTCTCTTGTAAGGTCTTCCAATCCTTGCTAGTCTACCCAACCTATCCTTGTACTTTTGGCTACACCTATGGTTGTACCTATGTAGAATTCTACTACTCTTTTACCCATATGCCACCCCCCCTAATATCTATTTATCCTTTGAATCTAAGGAAATTTAAGAACTAGAGTTGTTGTCACTATTGCTCTCCTCCCCTATTGCCTGATCACCACTCTCCTCCACCTCAAACTCCTCTAATTACTCCTACTTTTCCATCACCTCCTCCTTCCCCCTCCCCTCCTCCTTGGATGACGCAGATGACCCTACCCTTGATCCACTCGCCCCCCTCCATTTTACTTCTTCTATTTCCCTCCTAGCTCTCCCACCTCCCACCTCCCCCTCCCACCTTCCTCTCCCACACCTGCCTATGTTCCTCCATTGTAGATATCCTAAGCCTCTCCTACACTAATTATTGTATTAGAATAATGACCCATACTAGTCTCCTCTCACTCCACCATGTTTTTTAATTTGGTCATCACTCCTCCATCTATCACTATTGAGGCCTCATCCCATATTATATTTTCCATGTCCATCCAATTTCTAGCTCTACCTTGGGATCTACTTAAGGTCCCCATATATCCCCCTCCTTGGTCATCAATACCTTGTCCAACTAACATCTCTCCACAAGGTATGCGTATCATTGTTGGAAAGATATAGAGGGTTGTGAGGCACTAAAAATGTAATTTGGGTAATTTCTAGACCATATATCTATTATATACCACTCAAGTAGCCTTAAAACACCTCTAATATACGTAAATAAGCTATAAAAGTGTAAAATATCATAAAGGAAAAGGTAAATTCATGAGAATAAGATAATTAAGTGTTATTTTGAAATGTATGATGGAAAGACATTAAGAGGCTATATAAAATGATGATCTATTTTGTTTATCAAACACACAATGTTCACAAAAAATATTTAAATACCAACAAAATAATCAAAAATACTATCAACCAACTTTTTGTTTAGGATATATTCTTAGGTCCTTTTTCACCCATGTGTCCCAATAAATGGTGCCACAAAATACATGTATTTTTAGTGTTCGTTACATTGGTATAGTTGCATAAAGTAGAAGACTTTAGCTTAAACAAAGTCCCTATCTGAGATCGTTTAGCTATTACCAAACTCCCTCTTACCAACCTACAACCAAACTTATCAAATGTCACATGTATTCCAAAATAATTCAATTTGGACACTGAAAGTAAATTTCTTTCAAGTCATGGAATATGCATTTAACATTACCAAGAGTTTTAATCCTCCCATAACTAAAACACAACTTTACCTTTCCCTTACTAAAAATCATCTTTGTGTTGTTGCCACCAAGGAAAAAATATTTCTTATCATATTCTTTGTAATTATTAAACCACTTCTTGTGAGGAGTCATGTAGTAGGAGAAACCTAAATCAATAAGCCAAACATCATCACAAATAGTGTTAGCTAAAATAAACAAAGCATCAAAATCATCATCAAAGGAATTTTCTATGGAGGAATCAAAATTATTTTTCTTATTCCTACATTCCTTCTTCATATTCCCTCTTTTACCACAAATCCAATAATTTACTCTATTCTTTTTGAGGGTTATAAAAAGTCCTTTATACTTATCCCTCTTATTATCCCCTTTAGGATCTTTCTCTTTGGACCTACCCAACACATGTAAGGTATCTTGGGAGCCAACATTCATGGAATTTATCCTCATCTCCTCTAAAAGAAGTATAAAGATTATGGAATCCATCTTTGGTTTGCATTACCACTACTTATGTCAATAATTAAATTTTCCCAAGATTAGGGAAAAGAACGAAGAAACATGATACATTTATCTTCATCTTTAATTTTAACATATAGAGATATATTTGTTGAATTATAATCATATTAAAATAATTTAAATGATTTGCTATAGATTCTCCATCTTTCATTTTTAAAGAATATAATCATCTTTTGAGCTATAACTTGTTAGAAAAACTTTAAGTTTCATATATATCACTTATCCTTTTCCACAACTTATATGTGGTGTCTTCGGTGGAGAAATTCAAAAGGACAAAATCCACAAGACACAATCGAATGTTTCCTTATGCATTCTTGTCTAAATTTTTCCAATCTTCCTCACTCATTGCAATTGTTTTACTTTCTTGTGAAACTGACAACCATTGATCTTTCTCTTCTAGGAGATCCTCCATCTTTACTTTCCACATCTTGTAGGCCATTCCATTGAACTTATCAATATGTTGGAAAGATGTAGAAGCCATGGTATATAGTCTTCTTCACAAATTTGCAATATACCACAAAAAAAAAGCTCTCACTGCAACAAAAAGACCTCCAACACTTAAGAGAAAGGCATCCCCTTCTAAACATAACTGTTAGATTTGATACCAAATGTTGAAAACAAGGTGAAACTAAGTTGCAATATTAACTTATGTATGTGTATTAAAATTTGAAAATAAGATTGTCAAATATGATTATATGTATGTGATTGCACATTCACCATAATAAAAAAATCAGCAAACAAATATGACACCAGATGTACGTGGAGAAACCCTTTCAAGAAAAAAGCTCCACATGAGAAAAGAGGGTAAGCATAGAATTTATCTTCAAAAGATAGATACACCACAATATACTTCCTTGTTGATCTCATACAATCCAGATGCTTCCAAACCCCTGTAAATAACACAAGATGCTACTACCATCTCAAGGATCCAATTTATAGAACTTGTGGGAGGTAAAACCAAAGTTGGTAAACTGAAACAAGAGGTGTCAAAATCACTTGAAAAAATCTATGCCCCTTTCTTGGAAAACCAAGAGTCATGATAATAAAGTAATTAATGTGCATAAGGCTTCAACATGGGCACCTAACCCATAACCTCTTCAACTTGTGGCATTCATGATGCTTTTTTGATTGTTCAACTTCCAGATGGAGAAGCAATGGACACTTGTTTCCCTCCAAAATTGGTGACCCACTCAGGACCCTTCCACCTGTTTCCCTACAAACTTGGTGACCCACTCAAGTCCCTTCGCATTCCAGATGTGAATGCCTAGAAGGGATACTTTTTTCCTCTAGTGATGTGTAACCTCCACCAACATTAAATTTTCTCTCAAAAATATAATTACAATATCATGCCAAAATTAAATACATTTCTCTCATGTCCCCTAGGACAGTTTCCAAGAAACATGGAGACATAAAAATAACATAGGCTTGCAAGGTAAATGTCACCTAGCCTAAAAAATACATTCATATGTGTAGATAATTATATCCATAAAACCACCCAACAAGAAATTCTAAACATTTAACTATCTAACTGCCACATAGAATACCAATAGTCACACAACCATATTATGACATCAATATGCTATATAATATGAGTGAGCACTATATATAATAATCCATTATTACTCACACTTCCTCTACCTAAATTAAGTCATTGTATTCCTTCACTATAGCCAAACACTACCCATGGCCTAGCCTGGAATATTAGAGACAAACCCTTGATCAAATATAGCTACTTGTGATACCTCTAGGCATCTTTTAAAATATTGTCATTCTCTTTCATTATCACCACATGCATTTTAATAGTGTTGTAAATACATCTATATTGTCATACACATTTATAATTATACTATTTTGAGTTATCCAAATGACTTGTGCTTGAGAACATAGCACTAGTGAATTAAGACAAACCCTATACCAAATTGCAACACTTGGAACTCATTACAACCTATCACATAGCCAATTAAAATTGTTCTATCAATCTCCAAATAGACTTTGTATCGGAAATTTTTATAGAATCCTAACACACCCTAGCTCCAACAATTAATAAATATGCTTCATGTATGTAAATCAATATGATTGATGGCTTAAATCATTTATAAATATTTTTTGGAGCTTATATTATTTTTATGTGCAATGGATCATTAAAGAACATTCACAAGATTAGTTCAAAGAAACTTGTATCAAGATTCATTAGAAGATTATTTTATAGAAAATTTATAAGGTTAGTAGCTTTATAAGAAAATTGTATGTAGGATTATTAGATGACTTAGTCACCAAATCCACTAGTTAATTAGTATATTTAGAGAGGTGCATCAAAATAAACTTCTAGAAGTTTATTAATATATGCTTAAATAGATTATTAGAGAACATTCATATGTTCATAAAGTAGATGTCATATACTTATGTCAAATCATCACACCTCTTTAATATTTCATGTTAACCAAAGTGATATAACCAAACATAAATAGAAAAAAAACATATTTACATGACTACCACCATTAAATTGATAACCAAGAGCTATAAATAGCCATCAAATTCAAAACCTCAACAACACAAACCCCACTAATCTTGAGAAACCAATGACACACTTAGAATATATTGGATATATGAAAGTAATTGTTTATGAGATGGTGAGAAATATTTATTGGATATATGTTAAATAAATTATTAGAGAACATTCACATGTTCATAAAATAGATGTCATATATACTTATGTCAAATCATCATGTCTCTTTAATATTTTCATGTTAACCAAAGTGATACAACCAAACATTAAAAAAAAAAACATATTTACATGACTACCACCATTAAATTGATAACCAAGAGCTATTAGTAGCCATCAAATTTAAAACCTAAATAACACAAACCCTACTAATCTTGAGGAATCAATGACACAATTAGAATATATTGGATATATGAAAGCAATTGCTTATGAGATGCTGAGAAATATATATTAGATATATGTTAAATAAATTATTAGAAAACATTCACATGTTCATAAAATAGATGTCATATATTTATGTCAAATCATCATGTCTCTTTAATATTTTATGTTAACCAAAGTGATATAACCAAACATAAATAAAAAAGCATATTTACATGACTACTACCGTTAAATTGATAACCAAGAGCTATTAGTAGCCATCAAACTCAGAACCTAAATAACACAAACCCTACTAATCTTGAGAAATCAATGACACTTAGAATATATTGGACATAAGAAAGTAATTGTTTATGAGATGTGAGAGATATATATTGGATATATGTTAAATAAATTATTAGAGAACATTCACATGTTCATAAAGTAGATGTCATATATTTATGTCAAATCATCATGTCTTTTAAATATTTTCATGTTAACCAAAGTGATATAACCAAACAAATAAAAAAACATATTTACCTGACTACCAGCATTAAATTGATAACCAAGAGCTATTAATAGCCATCAAACTCAAAACCTAAATAACACAAACCCTACTAATCTCGAAATCAATGACACACTTAGAATATATTGAATATATGAAAGTAATTGTTTATGAGATGGTGAGAAATATGTATTGGATATATGTTAAACAAATTACTAGAAAAACATTCACATGTTCATAAAGTAGATGTCATATATTAATGTCAAATCATATCCCTTTAACATTTTCATGTTAACCAAAGTGATATAACCATATTTACATGACTACCACCATTAAATTGATAACTAAGAGCTATAAATGACCATCAAATTCAAAACCTAAATAGCACAAACCCTACTAATCTTGAGAAATCAATGACACATTTAGAATATATTGGATACATGAAAGTAATTGTTTATGAGATGGTGAGAAATCAATGCCACACTTAGAATATGGATATACAAAAATATATAGGATATACCTATGAAAGTAGTTGTCTATGAGAGGCAGCCTAGATTAGCTTAGCATTCCTTTAATGGGCATCTCCCCACTACTATACAACATAGATATGACAAGATGATCACTTCATACCCAAGCAAAACAAATGGTTAGTCATAAATGACTTGCAGTGATAAGACTATCGAAGATAATGAGGTGACAAGATGACAGACACTTGCGTTTGATGCAATTTTTGTATAAAACTCAATCTCAAAAAAGAAAGAAAAAATCTTAGAATACTACAAGTAGAGAGAATCGTCAACTGTCCGGACTCCCATACAATTCATCCATGGGAGAGAATCACAGTAAAACATTTAAAAACTAACCTGAATCGGGACAGAGTCTCGTCTTACATGCCCCACTGGGAGCATAGATCTAAAAGTACAAAGTTGCAGTGAGGAATGGAGTCTTATCTACGTAAGAAAAACAGAAGATGCTCCAAGAATAACGACGTTCCCTGTGAGAAAGGGAATTACGCCCTGGAATGAGGTAACACCGCCGAAAGTATCGCTGCAATGGGAGCTAGATTCGCGGAGCCAAGAAAAGAAGCAATGTGGGTACTTATTATTATATATTGCCTGGAAACTGAAGCAGAATATCTGGGAAAATGAACCACATCATGGGGATTCTGCTATTTTACCCAGACCCACTCGGGTCTCGCCACCCACCATATTTTTCTTTGTGGTATATAGAAATCTTGAACCAGAAGAGAAGAATCATTTCAATTTTCTACACAGTCCTAAAGATTTGACCTCATTCGCATCCCACATTTCTTAATGCAGTACAGAGGGAGTGTCTTTTACTGATTTTTATACTTGAAAGGAAATCGGGCATTTTAATGCACAAGTATAGGATTTTGTTTGCAACTGGTAGCAGGCTGTCAGACAGAGAACATGGAATTTAGAGAACTGGGTGAGCTGTCAAAGGTTCTTTCGTGGAAACCATAATCACAAGAAGAATTTATTCTGCTCAGGGAGGTGGCTACGATCAAAGATTGGACTTTTGAAGTTGAAATATTATAATAAAAAGTATCAGTTTCGAAGATTTACAGGTACATTCCGAGGTACAGGGAAGTGGGGAGTGAAGCGATGGATGGTTTTGGAAATGGACAAGTTTTTTGAAGATCTCGAGGGGATTTGGATTGCCTTTTTTAAATCTCCCCACCCCCCACTTGATCAGGAGAATAAAAATATGCCATATCATCGACTTTCCAGTTCATTTCTAAAGCTTTGATCTTTATTGGTGGAAGCTTGATTTTTGTCCCTTGTATGATTCAACTCCTGTTTTTGTCCCTTCGAATTCTATTTTATTTTTCTCTGTTCCTGTGCAGCACAGGAACATGACCTTTCATGTAATTGAATTTACAAATGAAAAAAATATCAGAATCCTGAAATTAATTAATCTTCCACCCTGGCTAACTGAGATGCGTTGCAGAATAAATACATGGCTATTTGATGTAGGACAAAAATATGGTGGTGTGCTTAGCATATACATATATATGGAGAAGTGGACAAACCCAACAAAATATATTATATACACATATATGGGGAAGTGAATAAACCCAAAAATATATACATTATGCATGCATGCATACACATACATATTGTAAAGTAGACAATCCCAAGCAAATAATATATGTAGGAAGGGTTTGTAAGAATAACAAAAAAAAAAGACGAATATAGATTGATAGATATGGGATGATGATCCAAGTCTAGCACATGAGTATGAAACTTATTGAAATATCATTGCATGTAGATAGTCACATTAAGGTAGAGACAAAACTAAATGGGGAATAACATAATATGCTAATTTCAACCTATAGTTTTCCACCACTTTGAAATATGCATGTGAATCTAACATGTGCATGCATTTCAAAGCATAAAGACATTCTCAATTGACATGAAAAACAAATATTTGAACACTCATAAAAGGATAGAATGATTATTCTTGTACTCTCCTTGGTATGAGTGGCCCATTGAAACCTAGAAAACAAAATAAAACTATGCAATGAACTTACTTTCTACCACATGATCAAAATAAGCATGAGTTTATAAATTACTTTAACCATTTATAAAAAATAAGAAAAGAAAGGAAGCGATTGAAGATCTTTCTTGTTTAGAAAGTGGTATGAAAAAATATATGATATAAATAATACACCAAGGGTCTGCACATGATGCATCTATGCAATACAAGACACATGATGTGGTGATGTGATACACTAAAACTCCACATAATATGTAGATATAGTGCAAGGTGATCCCACAATAGTGGTTTACAATTTTTGGCCAAACTGGAAACTGATTTTTTTTTTAACTAAATCTTTACATTCGGGCACCTATAGTGGTTAAACCGTGAGGAATTTGAAGATGATGCAAACTAGAGTCTTGTCACATTTTGTTTGTAGATTCTAAAAATAAGAAATAAAAAAGTTTAGAAAGGTTTCATCTTTGCTAAGTTACTATCCATTGGGTAGAGGATTGTCGTAAATTAAGAAGGGATGAAAACCTAGGTGTGGAAATAAAAGAGGCTTCTAACCATGGAAAAATTAAAGAGCCTAAGGAATTAGGTCCTTCTAGATTGGAGTATAACTTCTCCTTGAGGGATAAAGATGGTAGCGAAGGAGATATTCTAAATTGTGAGGTGAAAGTGAATCCTCATGTAACAAAAATAAATGACATGAATCAAAGGACCATCTATGAAGATGATCAAACTTGGTAGACACTTAAGGAAATAGTTCATATTTCCAACAACAAGGAATCTTTGGATATAAAAAATCAGCTTCAAATTTTAACACAAATATTGAAGTTGAGAGTGATTACTTTAGTGATGAAATCGACATTTTGGAATAATGAGAAATTTTCCAATTAGAGTCAAAACTTAATAATCCAATGGTGGGAGAAAGGTGCTCAAGATGTGGGAAATCCAATAGGGTAAAATTGGAATTGGCGAGAACGAAAAAAGGTGAAATGAAGTTGAGATCTAGGAAGGGAATCAACTTCCCTAATGAAAGACACATGCTCAAGGCTCAAATTCATTTAAGCAATCCAAACTTAGTAATAATCAAAGAAATAAAATTAGATGATGGAGAGTCCAAGGCTTTCATGGAAAAATGGAAATAATGGAAATACATCTTTGTTCCAGTACAAGGACTTCTAGAGGTCTTGGAATGATTTGGAATCCAATTAGAGATAATTTGGAAGAAACTCAATCTATCCAAAATTGGTAGTAAGTAGAATTAGATTATTTCCTTTGAATTCTTATTTTATTCTAGTGAATATTTATGTTCCTATTGGAAACACTTAGAAACATGTAGTTTGGGATCAAATCTCTTATTGGTCACATTTCTTTAGAGAAGAAAATATAATTTTTGGGGGGATTTCAATGCCACTTTGGATGCCTTGAAAAAAAGAGGGGACATCTCAATAATCACACAAATCTAACTAGACTTTCATAACTTTTTTGATTTCAACCATTTTTCAAGATATAGTCCCTAAAACAGAAGGTTTGCATGGATAAATAGATGAAAAGGATTTACCAACATTACATAATGATTAGATCACTTCTTGTCGGGTGGAAATTGGTTTGATCCTCCCTTGATATACAACTCCCCCATTCTTACCTTTATAGTTTTGAATTTCT
Source organism: Sequoia sempervirens (assembly GCA_007258455.2). NCBI lineage: Eukaryota > Viridiplantae > Streptophyta > Pinopsida > Cupressales > Cupressaceae > Sequoia > Sequoia sempervirens. The sequence continues at coordinate 65,058 of VDFB02289097.1, read as the reverse complement.
CTCTTTAGTTAAGCTTCTCTTTGGATGTCTATCCTCAGCTTAGATGCCCATTCAAATTGAAAAATATGTGGTTGAGGGATCGTGACATAAAAGACATAATTTCATATTGGTGGACTAATCTTTACAAATCCTTTAAGAATTTAGGTTTCATCAAGGAAAAAATTAAAGAATGGAACATACTCCACTTCAAAAAAAATTTGATAAACAAATAAAAAAATTGAAGAGGAACTTGCCTTAATGAAGAATTCATCCAAGTAGGAAAGAACCAAGACTCCTATTCTAAAGAGAATTCTTTGTAAGGAGTGTTACCAAGTAATATAAGGGATACAGACTGAAGTTCTATTCCCAAAAGATCTCTGTTGGTTGTAGTCTATAACTTCGTAGTAGGTTCTATTGAGGCAACACAATAAGGACTAGTTTTTGTATTGGTGGAAGCTTGATTTTTTGTCCCTTGTATGATTCAACTCCTGTTTTTGTCCCTTCTAATTCTATTTTATTTTTCTCTGTTCCTGTGCAACACAAGAACATGACCTTTCATATAATCGAGCTTACACATGAAAAAAATATCAGAATCCTGAAATTAATTAATCTTCCACCCTGGCTAAACTGAGATGCGTTGCAGAAGAAATACATAGCTATATGATGTAGGACAAAATACATGGTGGTGTGCTTAGCATATACATATTTATGGAGAAGTGGACAAACCCAACAAAATATATTATATACACATATATGGGGAAGTGGATAAACCCAAAAACATATACATTACGCATGCATGCATGCACATACATATTGTGAAGTAGACAATCCCAAGCAAATAATATATGTAGGAAGGGTTTGTAAGAATAACATAAAATAAAGACAAATATAGATTGATAGATATGGGATGATGATCCAAGTCTAGCACATGAGTATGAAACTTATTGAAATATCATTGCATGTAGATAGTCACATTAAGGTAGACACAAAACTAAATGGGGAATAACATAATATGCTAATTTCAACCTTATAGTTTTCTGCCACTTTGAAATATGCATGTGAATCTAACATGTGCATGCATTTCAAATCATAAGGACATTCTCAACCAACATGAAAAACAAATATTTGAACACTCATAAAAAGGATAGAATGATTATTCTTGTACTCTCCTTGGTATGAGTGGCCCATTGAAACCTAGAAAACAAAATAAAACTATGCAATGAACTTACTTTCTACCACATGATCAAAATAAGCATGAGTTTATAAATTACTTTAACCATTTATAAAAAATAAGAAAAGAAGGGAAGGGATTGAAGATTTTTCTTGTTTAGAAAGTGGTATGAAAAAATATATGATATAAATAATGCACCAAGGGTTTGCACATGATACATCTATGCAATACAAGACACATGATGTGGTGATGTGATACACTAAAACTCCACATAATATGTAGATATCATGTGAGAAATTTCCACGCAATGGGGTATGTATTTGTAAAATGATATAACACCATTTGGATATAGGGACGAGCCTTTATCTATTCGAAGATACCACTTGAAATCTTAGCCACGAAAATAATTAGTAACAATATATTCCCCTCATCTAATTGGTTCCATCCAATAGATTGAAGGAACTAGAGGAGAGAAGAAAAATATAAATATAATAAAACATACATCACATTGTAAAATATATCATCATGTAAGCACATAGGTTTTAGACAACCATTAAGGCATGTGTAAAATATTGGCTCCAATATAGGAAAATGATGAGATAAGGACAACCATAAAAGAAAGATAAGGATCATGTAAATACCATTAAGGTGTAAGAGATGTGGATAGAACAAGGGTTGCAACATAGGTAAAATGATATGAGCATGACAAAGGTCATGATCTATGTAATTGTAGGATGTAATAATGATTATGAATCGTAATATGGAAACACAATAAGGATAATAAAATATGGAATCAAAAGATGTGGACACAAAAAGGATCATAATATATGGCCATAAAAATCATACCATTGAACATAAAGATAATGGTAAGGGAACATGTGAAAACAGAGATGACAAACATAGAGTATAATAGGATGAAAGTCAAACATGCAGGAGAACATTTAAGCCTAAGGGTAAGTACAAGTTAGTGGGTCCACGTTTTAGCAAAAAGGTAGCATATTTTATCCTAAAAATTAAGTTTATTATAGTTGGAATAAATATTTGAAGCACTTCTAGATAAAATATCAACATAGTGAAAATATGAAATATCAAATTTGCATCTAGTTTTTAAATATGTAATTTTCTCTAATTCCTAGATGATAAAAGTTGGTTAAGTAAAGGATGTATATAAGTGACCTTTTTAAAATGATATTGTAGTATCGTAAATTGTGCTCCCTGATGGTGAAAGCATAATTTCATGCTCTATTCAATGTTTGCTTTATTATCCACTCCAACAGTTTTTCTAAATTTTGGATCTCTACCCATTCCAAGCCTCTGAAATTTGCAAAATACTATCATATTTGTAAGGGTACAAGAAAAAATGTATTAGGGTTGTAAAAAACCCTAAACCCTAGCCGATCTCCCTTACACTTTATTTCATTTTTGTTGTTGATCACCTACCTCGATCCCCTGACTCCTTAAGTTGTTTCTTCAAGGCCCCTACTTCATCTATTGAATAGCACCATTTTCCTAAGCACCAACTCAACCCATTCCCTTTTGCCTACTCTTAAGGGTTCAATTTAACTCATGATCCTGTCGTGCCCACTTGACATATGACATTATTTCATGGAATTTCTTCATTTGGTAGGCACTTTTTATTTATGCTACATCTCCCTGTGAACATGCAAAATAATGACATATGTCCCCTCATTAATGACTTGTATGGGTCCCTCACTTGTTAAGCATTAAATCTTATGCTCCTTTATTCTTTTCAATCAGTGACTTTCTCTCTAGGTTCCCAATCCTTCAAGTTGTTATACAAAGTCTCTTGGACCATGCATTACAACCCCTTTTTCCTAATGCCCCAAGTTGGCCTGGTTATCGCATGTGTATTTAAAATATTTCAAATTACTGAATGTCAAGCTTGTTGGGTGGTACCCACTTAAATCCTAGTCAACACCACTTGTCATCATTTGGTTGAATCACCCTAGCTATGTGCTTCATGGAGATTTTTATTTCCAATGGATTATTTCCATGAGTGAGTGAAATTCCCTAGTTTTTGCTTTATTGATGGGTTGGTTCCATTTCACACAAAATTATTTTGTCATGAGGAATTTTATGTTTTCACTGTTCTTATCGCGAGTTCTCTAAATTGTGCCACATGTCATTCTTTGCTCTTTTCCTTAATTTATTGGAAGTTATCATCTTCACAAGAGAATCTTGTTAATACTTCTTGTCTCAGTGAAACCCCAAAATGGTGGCATGTGTCAACTGCTATAGTGTTGTAAAGGAATTTATCATTTCACAAAAGGAAATTCAAATATCCACATTAGCCATTGATCTCTCAAAGATCAATGGTCCACATTAAAAATGGAGAAATGTCTACTTGTAGGGTGCACCTTTGTACATGAGAATATTGATGAAGGATTTAGCCTTTACCTACCAGTTCACTTCCAAGTCTCTACATAATTATGTTTGCATTTGTTATTTAGATTGTGAAAAGATCCTCAGAGCAAAGGTTGTGATAATTTCTGGCTTAAAGAGAGCTTTCAATTTTTTTTTCAAGATCTGTTACTGTGATAAAAAATTCCATAGTAATTAGAGTTGATGTTCCCTAGTTGCACCTCACATTTTTCTTAAATCTATCTCGAACAAAATTTCCTTTTTTGGAGATCATCTAGTAGATAAATGATTCAGATTAGAATCATTTTAGGAACTACAAAAAGCATACCATCCCACCATCTACATTGATCTTCTCAAATTTTTAATTCATTGCTAAAGAAGGTTTGGAGTTGTTGCTAAATAAGTTGATACCCTATAGGATGAGGGTAGGTAAAGTAAGAAGATGTGATCTTGAGCATTTCATCCATGATGCTAGTATAAAGTATAATCTTTTTGTATTTGTGCATGAGTATGACCCAATTCAGAACCTAATAAAAAACTACTCCTCAGAACCAAAGGCCAAAAGGAAAAGAGTATAGTGGATTGTGAAAATACAAATTACAAAAGATTGGAAAAAGAAGGTGGATCCTTCTTAAAAAGGTTCCTATATAAAAATTCATTACCCAATCCTTAGAATCATAACCATGCTAGATAATGCAACCAATTTATTAGCTAATGTAACTTTGACTCTACCTTAGGTAGATAGACTTGGTCCATCCTCACCAGTTGGAGAGCAATCAAGCCCACAATAGGTCACACCATTGTAGTAGATAGCTCATATAATAGAATCTCTAGTAGACTACTCTCTAAATCCTAATGATTTTCTAAATGATTTAGATATGGGGTAGGTGGTGTAGCCACCATCAAGGGTCATGGTTTAAAGACCCTCCAGTGATAGAATGATGATAAATTTTGAAACTGGTGGGCAAGTGGTGGATGATGTTAGGGCCCTAACTTGTATCGAGTTTAGGTTAGATGATCAATTCATCACCACAAAGGAATTCAAAGATTTAATCCTAAAGAATAATGATGAAGATTTTAGGAAGAGAATGTAGTAAGAAAAAAAGGATCACAAAATAAAATAAAGATGAGATTGTATCAAAGATATGGGTTGAGTTCAATGCTAACCTAGAAAACATGACCCCCAAAAAAGGAAGGGAAATTGCTAAAAAAGTGGGTGCCTATTGTTACAAGGATGGGACATATCATCTACAATTACATTTGATACCATCAAGAGACAAGAGGGAAATGAACCAATGTTGTCATCTGTAGATCAAGAAGGTGTACTATATTTTGGGTTAGGTTTCAATCCAAGGCATGAGACCTTGGAAATTTGGTTTATTTTCCTTGAGACCAACAAACCCCAACTAATAAATGATACAAATTAACTACTGAAAACTTGATTGTCAAAATATTGAGGCATACTAGTGTCCTTCAAGTAACAATATTAATTGTGAACACAATTATATTCACTATATTCAAGGATACTAACTTTCCCTTCAACTAGCTATAAGAAAGTTGGAAGTAGACCTTACCAAGGTAAATGCTTTAAATCTAAAGTTGTTGTGTTATGGAGACCAATCAGACTTAGATAAAATCTTCATCTTCATCTTATTTTATTTTATTTTCCACACTTATTAAATATTTATGCTACCCTTGTATCTAAAAGGTGGTTACAAAAAAATATTAAATCCTGGAAGTGATTAGTTATAGTTGGAAGCGATTAGTTACAATATTTTTTAATATAAAGTCAAAAGACAACTGAAAATATTAAATGTAGCCACCCAAAGAAAGTGTTTTATTGGGTGCATGAGGCACAACCAATGGATACACTTCATTTTTAATTAATGGGACATGTGTGGGAGTCTATAAGAACACTCAATGATGAGTTTTGAGGGTAGCAGGTTGTGAAAAACATTAGCAAAAAATTGTAGAGCAGTGGTTGGAAAAACCGAGTAAGCACCACAGGTACCTGTAGCAATGGCTGTGTAAAAACAAGTGAAAAATGTGATGAAAAAAGTTGCTATAGGTTGCAAATGTTGTTGCATGGATTGTAAATATCATTTATTAGAAGTTTAATATATATTGGTCCCTGCGTTGGTGGATGTAGCCCAGTTTTGGGTGAACCACATTAAATCTTTGTGCTCTTCTTTGCTGTCCAAAATTTTTGGTCTGTTCTATTTCTCTATTTTATTGATCAAATTTGCATTTAATTTTTTGAAATCTACCTTCTAACCCTAACAAGTGGTATCAGAGTGGGTTGTGTTCAGTTATCCTTTGTAGGAAGGTCTCACAATTGAGTGGGAGTCTCACGGTCGAGTCTAGGCGTTATGGAAGACAAGAGTAAGTTGAAGGTAGACAAATTCAATGGGAAAAACTTTTAGTTATGGAAGATACAAATGGAGGACTAACTTTATCAGAAGGATTTATGGTGGCCATTGGAATGGAAAGCCAAGAAACTCCTGGCTATGTCTGATGATGATTGGGATATACTGGATAGAAAGGCACTTGGTAGTATTCATTTATCTGTGGCAAAATCGGTGGCATTTAATATTTCAACAGTAAAGACAACAAAAGATTTGATGAAGACCCTAGTGAAACTATATGAAAAGCTTTCAACTTCGAATAAGGTATTTTTTATGAAGTGTCTATTTAATATGAAAATGGTAGAAGGTGGGTCAGTTGTTGATCATTTAAATGAGTTTAATATAGTTGCTAGTCAATTAACTTTTGTAAATTGGTGATCCCACAAAGCTAGTTTACAATTTCTAAGAGATTCTGATTTTTGTTGAAATCACATATTTTTAGAAAATATAATGGTTTAATCCTTAAAAAGTTCCATTTAAATCATTCTAATTGAAGAGGGTTTGATCAAACTACCTTAGATCAAACCCCCTTGGATAGAACCCTGCAAGTTTTAAACCATACCTATAATAGAGTCTCCTTTATACCTGTCAAAATGCTGATAAAAAACCACTTTTTATTTACCTTTTGGGGGATCAAATGAATTCATTTAAAATTTAGTTTTTGTAAGTATGTAGTCCTTATTATAAACTTCCCAAAAGGTATAATTTTAAATAAATTTAATTTAATTATTATATTTATTTTTTATTTCTTGTGAATGTAGGTTTTTCATCGAAAATCAAGCTCTTTGTTCTGCACACATAAGGAAAAATAGAAGATTATCAAAAAAAGACATTGAAAAATATGAGTGCACTAGATATTGAAGTCCTTGATCCAACAAAAAGAAAGAATTTTAATACATACAAAAAAAGTTGTGTTATACGGTCCACCTATGTCTGAATTGTAATTAGTTTGACTTCGAAACTTGATTAAGGAAAAAATATTCAATAAAACAATATGAAACTAACTGGAAGCACTAGATATCGTAGTTAAAAATCTAAATTAAAAAAAAATAGAATTTTATCCTTCATGGAAAAAAGGTTATGTGTTATACAATGAGCATTACTCCTTAAAAATGGTGTTTACTAAAAATACTAGTTTTCGAAGGAGATGGAAAAAGAAGTGCAATCTGATTCCAATTTTTTTGAAAAAACTATATTTAGAATCTATAAACAAAATGTCACAAATCACTAGTTTGCATCATCTTCAAATTCTTCACGGTTTAGCCGCTATAGGTGCCTGAAAGTGAATATTTAGTTAGAAAAAATTAGTTCAGTGTCTAGTTTGGCCAAAAATTGTAAACTAGTATTGTGGGATCACCCAAATATAAAATTTTTATGAAGAATTTAGGGCTCTTTTGATTCTATGTTTTTTTCCTAAAAGCTGGAATAGTTTGGTAATGGCGGTTAGTAATTCTATTTCTAGTTCACATACACTAAAATTTGATGATATTGTTGGTGTTATTTTGAGCGAAAAAATTCGTAGGAAAAGCTCAAGTGGTACATCCACATCAAGTAGTGTTTTGAATGCAGAAAGTAGGGGTAGAACAAAGGAGAGAGGAAATAATTATGTAGGTCATGGTAATTCATTAGGAAAATCAAAGGACAAGAGGTCCCAATCCAGAGACAAGAAGGATTGTTGGTATTGTGGTAAGCTGGATCATTTAAAGAAAGATTGCTGGTCTTGGAAAAATAAAGGAGACAAAAAGGAAGGCAATAAAGAGGAAAATGTGGTAAATAATAAATTTTATGAGAATTTTTTGATTCTTTCCCTTGATAATGCCGATGATTCTTGGGTGTTAGATTCAAGGGCTTCATTTCATGCCATGCCCCATAGAAGTTATATTTTTGATTATGTCCAAGGGGACTTTGGGTTTGTTTATTTGGGAGATAATGAACCTTGTTAGATTGTTGGAAAGGGAAGAATCAAGATCAAGTTACAAAATGGGAATCATTGGCTACTACATGAGGTAAGGCATATTCCAAAGTTAAGCAAAAAATTAATTTCAGCAGAGCAACTAGATGATGAAGGTTGTGTTGTTACATTTAGTGATAAAAATTGGAAGGTTACAAAAGGTGCCTTAGTGGTAGAAAAAGGTGTGAAAGTAGGAACCTTATATGTTTTTACAAGTCATACTATTCCTTCTAATTTACCTATTGTAGATAAAAATCAATGTTCAGGAACAGTTGTTGCAGTTCAGCGAGTAGAAAATCAGATAGTTACTGTGGATTCTCAATCAACATTGTGGCATAATAGACTTGGGAATATGAGTGAAAAAGGCATGAAAGTACTTCATTCAAAGAATTTTTTACCAAGTCTAAAATGTGTTAATATGGATTTTTGTGAAAGTTGTGTGTATGGAAAACAAAAGAGTTAGTTTTCTCAAGAATGGGAAGCAAAAGAAAGATGATAAATTGGAGCTTGTACATATAGATGTGTGGGGACTAGCTTAGGTATATTTCTCTTGGTGGCTCTCAGTATTATGCCACTTTTATTGATGATGCAACAAGGAAGGTATGGATTTATTTCCTTAAGAATAAATCTAATGTATTTGAAACTTTTAAAAAATGGAGAAGCTTGGGTGAGAATGATACAGGTAAAAAGTTAAAATGTTTTAGATTTGACAATGGTGGTGAGTATTGTAGCAAAGAGTTTGAATATTATTGTTCCTCTAATAGTATTCGTAGGAAAACAATGGTTCCAAGGAATCCATAGGAAAATTGAGTGGTTGAGTGCATGAATAGAACAATAATGGAGTGTGCATAAACTATGAGATTGCATGTTGGGCTGCCTTTAAACATGTGGGAAGAGGTTGTAAACATTGTTGTTTATTTGATTAATAGAGGTCTTTCTAATCCTTTGGGTTGTTGTATTCCAAATGAAGCATGGATAGGTAAGAAGGTGAGTTATTCTTTTCTCAAAAACTTCAGTTGTGAAGCATTTGCACATGTAGATTCAGAAAATAGAACCAAGCTTGATGCAAAATCAAAGAAATGTATATTTGTTGGATATGGAATTGATGAATTTTTAGTTGGTGGGACAATAGTGAGTTGGATTTCTCAATTACAAAATGTGGTTGCTTTATCCACCATAGAGGTAGAGTATGTTTCTGCAACAAAGGTATAAAAAGAGATGATATGGTTGCAAATTTTTATGGAAGAGTTGGGAAAACAACAGGCTGAAAGTTACTTGTTTACAAACAATCAAAGTGTTATACATCTTGCACATAATTTTTCCTTGCACTCTAAAACAAACACATACAACTGAGATATCATTTTGATCGGTCGATGTTGGAGGATGGATAGGTCAATCTGGGAAAGATTCATACAGATGATAATCCAACGGATATGTTTATGAAGGCAGTGACAAGGGAGAAGTTGAGCTCCTCTTTAGTTTTAGTTGGCCTTCAAGTTTGAATTTAAGTAAAATGGAATTGTAGGGTTAAAGGTGCTGATTTCTAGTGGGAATTTTAGGGGCAGCGGTGTTTTGATCAGTCTCCAAGTTGGAGATTGTTGTGTTATGGAGATTAATCAAACTAAGATAAAATCTTCATTTTTATCTTATTTTATTTTATTTTATTTTATTTGCTACACTTATTAAATATTTATGCTGCACTTGTATCTTAAAGGTGGTTACAAACAAATATTAAATCCTAGAAGTGATTAGTTATAGCTGGAAGAGATTAGTTACAACTGGAAGTGATTAGTTACAATATTTTTTAATATAAAGTCAAAAGACAACTAAAAATATTAAATTTAGTTGCCCAAAGAAAATGTTTTATTGGGTGCGTGAGGCACAACCAATGGACACACTTCATTTTTAATTAATGGGACATGTGTGGGAGTCTATAAGAAGACTCAGTGATGAGTTTTGAGGGTAGTAGGTCATGAAAACATTAGCAGAAATTTGTAGAGCAGTGGATAGAAAAATGCAAGAAGTGTCGTGGGTACCTGTAGCAATGGCTGTGTAAAAACAAGTGAAAAACATGATGAAAAATGTTGCTACCGGTTGCATATGTTGCTGCATGCATTGTAAATGTTATTTACTAGAAGCGTAATATATATTGGTCCCTGTGTTGGTGGATGTAGCTTGGTTTTGGGTGAACCACATTAAATCTTTGTGTTCTTTGCTATCCAAAAATTTTTGTGTGTTATATTTCTCAATTTTATTGATCAAATCTGCATTTAACTATTTGAAATCTACCTCTAACCCTAAAAAAAGCTTCATGAGAAAGTTAAATTTGTCACATGATTTCTTCCACCTCCTTAAGATATGGTAGGGGACAAGGAAATTTTGGAGAAGGCATCCCTTACCCTAGAGGTAAGCAAGTAATTAAAGGAGCTCATCAAGAGTAGGGAAGAAAAGAAAAAGGGAATAACTGAAAGAAAATAAATGCTCTTAGAGATTAATGATCTAGCTTTTTCGATCATAGGATATCATACATTTTAGGCCACTTGGAAAGTACTTAGAATAGTTACAATACAATTACTATTTCTCATGCCATTCATGTCCTAATAAAGACTCAAATCAAGAGTCTCCAAGATATTTAGAGCGTAAGGAAGCAATTAATTGAAAATATGATTGAGAGAGAAAATTTGATATTGATGCTCTTATTGAGTTATGTATTGTTTTAGATAATTCAGATGCTAGTGAGGACAATATGGCTATGCATGAGAGTTATCAACTTGCTATGGAGCATCCCTTAGGGATTTTTGGTGGGTCTTGAGTGTGGCATTATGAATATTTTTTTTTTTATCATGGAGTGGTGAAGGATTATAAGGTGTGGAGAGTCAATTTTAGTGGTATCTTATCTCCCATTATGAGTTCTATTTTTTTGGAATATAATATGGACATGGACAAGTGCAATGTTGCTATGGATAACTTGATAAAGTTAGAGGCAATTCTTATAATTTTTTGATGATGCAAAGAAATAGAATGAGGAAGAACATTCTTCTCATTTGAATCATGTCAAAAGAAATCTAGAATCTCCTTGGCCTTAAGAAAATACATTTGTAGTATGGGCGGAGAAGTACAACTGAAAAATCATGTGCCCCTAATATTGTTTCATCATGTAAATCAAATTATATCAAATATTTTATCTTCTACCATTGTAACTTTTTGTCTTTTGCAAAGTAGTTGTATTGGTTTTATTTTGATCCTTCAGATAAGTTGTCAAATAAAAGTATGGCATCTATCTAGGGCTTTAATCTTGTTTCTTCATTATTTCTATAAAAGGGAATTCCAAGGCATTTTGAAAGGATCTTGGATATTATTGTAAGTAGAGAGTTTTGTCTTATTCTATTATAGTCTAGTCTAGGTTCATCAAGGAAAGAAGAATGAACATTTGCAAATGTACATTTTTTGTATAATAATATACATTTTCAAAAGGATTTGAATACATTATGAAAGATTCAAAAGAAATTGTCTTCAATGTATATTTCATTCCTCTTATGAATTAAATTGATCAAGGATCTTTTCATGTTCATCTCTACATTTTGATACATGTTTCTTGTATAGATTTTGTTAAAGTAATGGATTAAATTCCTATATCTAAAATATTTAGGGTTACCAGATGTTCAAGGATTGTTAATAAGAATTGGATATGAATCTGAATCTATATAACATTATTGTAAAGCAGTAATGTATAGGCTTCCATTGAATTTTTTCTTTATTTGTTGTTCAGAAAAAAAATTTCATAATCTTTTGACTCTATTTCCAAGGTTTTAAGGCACCAATCTAAGTAAGAATGCTAGTTGCAAGTCTAGGGTAATTTTAAATGAAGATTATTTGAATTATGTTTTTAGTTTGTTCTTTAGCCTTATATATGTTCTCAAGGCCAAAAAATGCATAAGTATCCAAGAATTTAGCCTATTTTTTAAAAAATCCATTCAATTCTTATTATATTACATGAGAACATCTTTGTTAAATCAATATAGTAATAATTCATTGATATTGTTAAGGGTTACCCCCTAGGTCTTACAGAATAGGTCTTGCAGAACCTAAAGTGCAGAGGATAATATTGATATAGCTATCTCTTGCTCGTTGGGAAACTACTTGAAATATTTGAGCATAAGAAATGGATATTCTTTAGATGATTTCAAGCAATCAATTGGAATTAAAAATAAACCAAGAGATTTGTGACTCTATTGGGGAATTTTGCATGAAAATTATAAGTCCAATAACTATTCATGGGTATAATAAGGTAATTATTGTGTGAAATGCCTTCCTTTTTCTATTTTGTATACACACAACCAGTTGTTTCTATAGCTCACAAATTCTACATAATCTATCAAATATTTGTTCCCAAATTTGGGTGGTAGCTTTGAAAATCTCTTTGTTAGTGATATTTTAAATAAAAAATATCATTATTAAAATGGATGGAAGAAGATATTTATTTCACATAAATCCTAGAAGAAGGCTAGTTGGTGAGATCCAAATTCAAATAAAAACATGGAATTCTAGAGACATGAGCAAGTCAGTTTAACCCCTTATCAATACCTTCACAAATAATGAGGAAAATTCTTTGACAACACCTCTTTTGGTTGGTAATGTTCAAAGACCTATTATGAATGTTGAGTAAATGAGAGATAAGAGAAATTGGATGGGTCCTAAACATGATAAGTTTATGGAAATTTTGAGAAAGATAGCAGATCCAGAGAATTATGACCTTAGAGAGGGTTTATATGCATGGGTAGTTCTCCTATTGTGGTTGTAACCATTGATATTCAAACCAATCAAGTATAAATAAGCTATCAAACCAAGGAATTAACTTATTCTCATGCTTAATTCCCCTAGTTCCCATGCTATGTTGTATAGGAAATCATAAGTTGATTTATTTTCACAAAAGGTCTCTACATCTAGAAAGTAAATTCAAAGTGAAGAAGATTTGTTGAAAGAAGTTGATGACCTTAAGGAAGAATTAGAAAGAATGGAAACTATTATAATGAGAGATGATATGAAAAGAAGGATAGATTCTTTAAGAATTTCTTATGGGTTAGGAGACCCATTTGTTTCTTATTCTAATCCCCAAGTCTTTCCTTCTAGAAGTTTGCAATGACAAAAAATTCTTGTAAGTTTATCCAAAATACACCATTGATAGATATCATCACTTCTTCTCCCCAACAAAGAATTATCCATGTTGAATGCACAAGACAACTAAGAGGGGGGTGAATCAGCTGTAAATTAAAACATTGAAAACCCTCGTTAACATTCAGATTTGAAATAGTACTTAAACCCTTATCATGCATTAGAAGAATATAAACATGAGAAAAAACAATGCAAACACATCCATACACATGAAAACACTAGATTTACATGGAAAACCCAAGAAGGGAAAAATCTTGGTGAGGATTATCTCACAATATAAAGCAATTGTTGTTGATTGTTTAGAATATTAAGAGGGGGGTGAATTAGTATTCCATAAAACCATTCATCTGTAGATCATCTAATTATTAAAGCAATTATAACTACAAAAAGGAATGAAGACATTGAAATGAACATGACACCACAAAACAAATCAACACCAGATTTTTACGTGGAAAACCCAAAATGGGAAAAACCACAGTGAGGATTAGCTCACAATATGTTATGTCTGGATATAGTATATTACAGGGCTCACTGCCAAGACACACTATCCTTAAAAGTCTCACAACCAGAATATAAAAAAGATATAGCTAATTGCTAAGATATAAAAAGATATGGCTCACTACCAAAAGTATGAACTAATGAAATCCACCTTATTTGTGTTGAGTTTAGTTCCAATGAGGCTTTGAATAGGAAGTACTCCCTTGCTTAGTAGTCACATAACAATTCTACTTTGATCCTTAACTTCTCTCACCATACATTACTTGCATGGATAAATCATTTAGGGTCACACATTCACTTATCTCTTGATTTTTTTCACACTTCACTTCTTACTTTTTCATCTCCAAAATGTCTCATATATATACAAGTATATTTCATTCATCAATTATGTCGATCTAATTAGATGAAAGAAAACCAATCAAAATGGATCTTGTTGGCACTATATAAGATTTAAAACATAGTTTTATCCATGTAGTGCATTATTTCACATCAGCATAGATCTGTAAAGGATCCAAATAAACATCCACAAGGCATAGTTAATCTTCTTAATACATGGCATATATTAGGTCGGCCAAGAAGAGGACCTAATCACAAAAAATCCAAACCAACATAAGCTTCATAAACATAAACACCTTCCAAATTAGATATTACTTTAGTTTCTCATCACATTATCATCAAAGAGACTACCATTAGAATCGTAGCTTCAAAATGTCCTTCTCAGGAGAATGCAGAGTCTCCCGCACTGGTATAATGAACATAGAAACAACTGTAGTATATAGAGTTGAACTCTATCATTGATAAATTTTTGTACATAATACAAAAATTATTGAGATCTTGAATATAGTTGTATGAATGATTCATAATAATAATATTAAGAGAGCAAAGTCACATCTCTTCTTGTGGTGAATTTCAAACCTGAAAACTAACACACTGGACCATGACATTATTAGCAAAGAACACTTTCAATATAGATCAACTTCTGGTATGGATGGTACTGTATATCAAATATGCTTCCCACAATGTTGTGACAATGTTGGCATCAATGAAAACACTAGATTGGCCAACTCAACCTATATACACTTCATGATCATGTTGCTAGACTCCCATATTTCCAACAATTGCAACACTAAATACAATAGGCTCACTACCCAAAAGAAAGAAGGGCTCACTACCAATGGATCACTAGCAGATAGAAAGAAGAAGATAGAATATTTTTACAATGAGAAATCCATCTCAAAGCAACAAAAAATACCCACCACTACTTCACTAGAACATTCACACTCTCTCTATAGAATGCAACCACCTTCTGCTCACTACTTCCAGTAGTCTTAGTCGTTAAAGCTCACATTGCACTTCACACTTTCACACTTTACATCACAAATTGTATCATACACACTTCACACACTCATCCTTCATCAACTCATCATACATATATATCATCCTCAACCTTGAAAAAATTCTACAAGGTTAGCTATGCACCTCAAATGTGCAAATTCAAATTAGGTCGGCACTAAAAAATTCCTACAATGGAGAGGAATGAAGGAATACCGCAACACACCTTAAATAAAACCTAAATCCACATATACACACCATGCCACGCTTCCACAAACACTAAAGCATATCGACAAGTAGTGTAAACACCCAAGATCAGTTGAATCTATGTTAACACCATTAAACATTTAAACTTACATGCTTCACCAAATCCAAAGATGACTCATGGACCACACACAAAAATTAAGAACAATATGGAATATTCCATCAACACCCTAAAATCCAAGAAACCCTTCACAAAATCATACACCTGAAGAACACACTTATTTTGTACACATAGTTAACCTTCCATACACTATAACTCATGAATCCAACCTTGTAGAGCACCAAAACTTAAAAAAATCAAAATGAAGATAGATATAAATAATATAAGAACACTCCCATATCTACAAGACTAGAAACCACAACACAGAGAAATGTCAAGCAAAACCATTTCTTCCAAAAAACATTGGTGAACACAAATTCTTTTGTCCAACAATGCAAAACATGAAACTCTAGATATAATACCTCAGAACACATTTGATCAAAATATCCATACCACACAAGAAAATATTTAACCATGAAGAAATGTGGAGCAAAACACTGAACACTACTCTTCCATACAAACACTCTTCACCACACTATTTCCTCTTTTATTCAATTTTTATCAAAAGCACTTGGAAACCAAGAACCACAAACACCATCTCAATATCTGCAACACCTTCTCAACATATCAACCACCCAAGAGGTTGGAAATCCTCAAACACATGCTCATCAAAGCAATACTAGAGGTTTACATCAGTGATACTACTAATGACAACATAATGTAACCAATCAAAGCATCTCCATAGGTTGGCATCAATGCAACAACATAGATCTGTTGACATCAATGAAAACACAAAGTTCCAACAATCTCCCCCTTTGTCATTGATGGCAACACATGACATCATGTCCCCGAAATCATGACATTAAAGATAACAAAATTAAGAATGTTAGCCATCCAATCTATAATTATAATTGTCAAAAGATGATATTATAATTATAATTATTATATTATAAATATTATAATATAGATATTAGTGGTTTATATATTATAATCACTATAATGCTAAAAGCATATCAGATTAAGATAAAACAATAAAATCAATATTAGAATGAGAAACATATAATATATAATTATTATAATTTTCAAACATAAAATTGTAAATACAAATGGTGATATTTGAAAAAAAGTCAAATTCAAAGTTACTCATTGATTAAGGGACTTATGTGCTTGCTATCCTGATTCCCTCAACGACCACTTCAATCTTTGTCTCATCTGCTAGTTGCTTATTAAGATATTGGCTATTCAGAGTTGTGACTCAATTCATCTTGGGTGTATCGCTCCATCATGGGGACGTAGCTTATTAAATAACATCACATGTTATCTTATAGAATCGTAGCATGTTATTATAAGATTTGGAGTCCCTTACGATGTGACGTGGATTATATAGGTATCATGGCATTTGCAAAACTCTTCATCGATTCCAAGTACCTCTATCTTGATCACGACATATCCTATGCCTTAGCCACCTCACATTAAGAAGAGATATGAACTTGAGGAGTCTGTGAGGGCTTTGAAGGCGTCACATGAGACTATTGACCTATAGAGATATTAGGATAGGGAACCTCGTGGCCATCCAATATCAATGACGCTCTTGTTGTTTAGAAAACATACACTTCCATTCGATCAAGGCGTTAACTAGATATTAAAGAGAGAGCATCAATTAAAACTTAGAAGGAAGCTTAACATATGAGTAACGGTTATTGGTTAAAAAGTAGCAATTAAGCATAAGAATCCCTTAATAAAATTCATATCAATTCATAAGGATGTCTTAATTCAAAGAGGCGTGCCCTTCCTTGTTAAGACACAAATATAAAAAGAAATAACAAGAAGTGGGGAGGATAGCATTAATTGGGGTTTAATTTTTACATATTATACAACAGATCCACATACCCCAAGGATCCACGTACAACCATATAAGATACATGAATAACCTATCAAATTAGAAATAGAAACAAATTAATCACTTGGGAGTAAGGTGAAAATCAAAGGCAGGCATCTAAGTTGAAGTATCTCAATTTCAGTTGTAAAAACTTGAAGAAACCATTGAAATATTACTACCCTATTAATGCCATAGTCTTAAACATATTTTACTATAGGAGTTTAGACGGATTCAATAGGAACATTGGCTACCTTTCCCTATCAATCTGCATTCTTGAATCAACATACCACCTTGGATTCATCTTCAGGGAATCAAAAAATAGGTGATACCTATTGAATATTAATCAGAATCGCCTATAAGAATTTTGGTAATCTACAACTGGAAATAATCAGATTGGTCCAAAGGCTGAGATTTACCTTGTTTGAAGCCTCTCAGTGGTGAGTTACAACCCTAACTACCTTAAGCTTGTGATTCTAGGGAAAGATTTAGGTCAACTCCAAAAGGGGACATTACAAGTGGTATCAGAGCATCATCCTACCAGCTTGAGGGAAAATAGTTGATGCAACCAAGCCAACAAACCTTAAGGGCTCTAGAAAGAGAAAAAAAGAGGACTATGGAGTAGGAATTGAGAGAATTCATGGTAAAAAATGAATGAACTAATTAGGCCATGCTCCAAGCCCTTCAAAATATAAACAACAACCTTAGACCTAACACAAGAAATGAAAGGGAAATCGCACCTAGCCAATTTGAAATTAACCATGATAGTACAATATGATAAAACCCAAGTACCAATGGACCCCATTTCTTGGCCAAGGAGAGTTCTTTAAGGGAAAATGAAGAACGTAACAACCCAAATGTAAATGAACTCGCCTTAGAATATGCAAGACTTGGTCTTGAAGTCTAAAGAAGCATCCCTTGCACAACATATTGTGAGGTTGTGATGAAAAAATATCATAGGAGTAGAAACAATCGCCCAAATAAAGATATGCAAAATAAGATAGGAAAACTATCCATCCCTAACTTTGATGGGTCGGGGAGAATTATAGCCCATGCATGGTTACAAAAACTAGAAACATACCTAACTCTTTTCCCCTTGACAAAAAAATATGTCATTACATTTGTCATACTACATCTAGAAGGGGGGGCACATGACTGGTAGCATCATAGCCTAATTACCCAAGATCACAAAAATATCAAGACCTATTAGACCTTTAATAAATGACTCATTGAAATATTTGACCAAACTCATCCCTAAAAATAATTTAGGGAGCTAACCAGACTAAGGGAAAGAGGGACCCTTGAGGAATACATTACCGAATTCCAAAGACAATATCAGATGCCACTCATGGCCTTGTAAGCACCCTAGACCCCTCCACAATTCAAGAGGAAATCCTCAAGGCTAACCGACTAGATACCACCCAAACAAGAGGAAAACCATCCTCAAGTAAGACAATATCAAAAGAACCCTCCCAAATGAAGGAAGAGCACAAGGAACCATACCTTTCTTACTACAACTGAGAGGAACTAAAGAGGAAGGGGATTTTCTATGATTGCATAAATGCATGGAAACCATGACACCAATGTAGTCAAAAGGACCTTACAACAAAGAACATGTGTCATTGGTGCAAGGGAGTTTAGGAACCTAGACACTGATGCGAACAAAAAAGAAGACAAGCCCTCAACATGGAAGCAAACTCTAATCAAGTTGCAAGAGAGGAAGGAAAAGAAGACCCAAATAAAAGGAGGTACGATGGAGGGGAAATAGAAGGAGGAGAATCCTTTAAGGAATGAATCTCTTCAGATGGAGGTCATTGTAACCTATAATGATGGTTATTTTGACTGATAATGGTGGTCATTGTGACTGATAATGGAAGAAATTGTGTCTGATAATGGTGGTCATAGCGAACGATAATGGTGGTCATTGCGACCAATAATGGCGGTCATTGAGATTGATAATGGTTAACATTGTGTCCGATAATAGCAGTCATTTCGATCGATAACGGTAGACATTGCATATGATAATGGCAGTCATTGTGACCAATAATGGTAGTCATTGTGACTAATAATGGTGGACATTACATCCGATAATGGTTATCATTGTGACCGATAATGGCAGTCATTATGATCAATAATGATGGAAATTACGTCTGATAATGGTGGTCATTGTGATTGATAATGGTGGACATTGCATTTGATAATTACGATCATTGTGACCGACAATGGTGGTCATTGCAACTAATAGTGGAGGCCATTGTGACCTATAATGAAGGACATTACATCCTATAATGATGGTCATTACAACTGATAATGGGGTCATTGTGACCTATAAGGGAGGACATTGTGTCCTATAATCGAATACATAGTGTCCTATAATAGGGGACCAATGTGTCCTATACCCAATGCGTTCTATAATAGGGGAGGGGACTAAGCAGACCCAAGAGGCTAAATCATAAGAGAAAGGGAAAGAGTTGGCATGATGGATCCTAGGCTCCCCATCAAGTCATGCTTCCTATACTCTCATATGGTTGGACCCTCCAAGGATATTAGAAAGTGTTACAATTGGCTTAATGATGGAACGTGAGTTTACTAAAAATTAATAATCTACTACTTACCATCATTGGAACGAATGATTATGATTAGCTAACTAGTATAATGAGGGCGAAATATTTCAATGTGTGTGAAAATCCTCAATCCAAATCTCAATTAGGATGTTGGTATGTGGTGATTGATCATGCAAATACTATACAATCATAACGTATCCTTGCTGAGGTTCAGGGGAAGCAACCCCTAGGTTTGAGGGAGACAACCCTTGATAGTAGGGGTTCAGGGGTGCAACAGCCAATTTTTTTCTGTTAGCACGTCAAGGTTTTTCTCCATTAACACATAAAGGTTTTCTTGCTAACACATCAAGTGGAAACAAATGACTTTGTAAAACCCTAATTCTAGAAGCTTCCAAAAAGCTTGTTATAAGTGGCTGGGATGTAGGTTGCGGTATGGAATTCATGAGATTGTAATCTATTTTGCAATGGATAATAAAATCATTGGATGGTCGTGTTTTTGTGGATGTAGCCCATATTAGATGAAACATGCTAAATTTTTGTGTTGATCTCTTTTGTGTTATTCTTCATTGCTATTTTTGGGTTATTTAATCTGCATATAATTGTTAATGTTTATTGCTCCAATCTTTCTGAACCCTAACAACTAGTATCAAAGCGATGTGTATTTCGGTTGATTGGTAGGAAACCTCTAGATTTGAGTGGGAGCAATGGAAGAAGGAAAATTCAAGGTTGAGAAGTTAAACGACCAGAATTATGAATTATGGAAGATGCAGATGGAAGATTATTTGTATCAAAAGGATCTAGGGAAGCCATTGCAAGGAAAATAAAAGAAAGAGGCTACTATATCTGATGAAGAATGGGATATTCTAGATAGAAAGGCATTGGGAACAATTTAGTTGTGCCTAGAACCATCTGTGGCATTCAATATAATAGAAGCAAAGACAACAGTGGATCCAGTTTCCTTAGCCTCAAATAAGGCATTTCTCATGAAGCATTTGTTTAATCTAAAAATGATTGACGTGGATCTATGATAGATCATTTAAATGAGTTTAATACAATTACTAGTTAGTTAACTTCTGTAAAAGTGAATTTTGATGAAGAGGTGAGGGCTCTCTTAGTTTTATGTTCTTTACCAGAAAGCTAGAATAACTTGATAATGGTTGTAAGTAACTCTGTCTCTGGTTCAAATACTTTGAAATTTGATGATGTTGTTGGTGTTATCCTTAGTGAGAAAATGCGATGGAAAATCACAGGTGAGACTTCATCATTGGGTAATGCTTTGACTATAGAAAATAGGGGAAGAACAAAGGAGAGAGGAAAATCCCCAACAAATCATGGGAAGTCACAAGGGATGTCGAAGAAAGGTAGATCTAAATCCAGAGGAAAAATGGATTGTTGGAATTATGGAAAGCCAAGACACTTGAAAAAGGATTGTTGGTCTCAAAAAGGAAAATAAGGAGATATACAACATGATGACAGTAAGGAAGCTAATATTGCAAGTAATAAATTGGAGGATGCTTTAATTCTATGTTTAGATAATGTTAATGATTCTTGGGTAATAGATTCAGGGGATTCATTTCATGCCACACCCCATAAGAAATATTTTGTAGATTATGTTCAAGGTGATTTTGGACAGGTATATTTGGGTGATGATGAACCTTGCCATATTGTTGGAAAAGAAAAAATAAAAATCAAGTTGCAAAATGGAAATGAATGGTTGCTACAGGAGGTAAGGCATGTTCCAAATTTGAGAAGAAATTTAATCTTTATAGGACAACTGGGTAGTGAAGGCTACATAGTTACCTTTATAGAAAAAGTCTAGAAGGTCATTAAAGGTGCCTTAGTAGTAGCTAAAGGTAAAAAGGAGGCATGTTGTATTTGTGTACTGATAATACTTATTCTACCTTAGCTGCTATAGAAATAGTTGCTACTAAGATAGAGAACTTTTTGTAGGGACAAAAACATAATTGTGGCACCAAAGGCTTGGGCACATGAGTGAGAAAGGGATGAAGATCCTTCACTCGAGAAAGTTGCTACTAGGTCTAAAGTAGATTGACTTGGAGTTATGTGAATATTGTGTTTATGGAAAACAAAAGAGTCTGATTTCTCAAAGTTAAGAAAGAGAAGAAGAGTGAGAAATTAGAGCTTGTGCATTCAGATGTATGGGGACCTGCTCAAGTATCTTCTCTTGGTGGATCTTGTTATTATGCTACTTTATTGATGATGCAACTAGGAAAAAATTGGTGTATTTCCTAAAAAAAAATCAAAAGTATTTGAAACTTTTAAAAAGTGGAAAGCTTTGGTTGAGAATGAGACAAAAAAATGTTGAAGTGTCTCAAATCTGATAATGGAGGTGAGTATTGTAGTAGATAATTTGAAAATTAATTTTCATATAATGGAATCTATAGGCAGAAAATGGTGTGTCTGAGAGGATGAATAGGACCATTATGGAGCATGCAAGGAGAATGAGATTGCATATTGGACTACCCTTACATTATTGGGAAGATGTTGTACATACCGCTTATTATTTAATTAATAGAGGACCTTCAAATCCTTTGGATGGTGGCATTCTAGAGGAGGCATGGTTGGGTAAAAAGAAAAAATATTCATTTCTAAAAACCTTTGGTTGTGAAGCTTTTGTCCATGTTGATATTGAAAATAGAACCAAGTTTGAGGCTAAGTCTAAAAAATGTACCTTCATTGGATATGGAGTAGATGAATTTGGTTATTGGTTATGGGATATGAAAATCATAAAATCATTAAGACCAGAGATGTTATATTCAATGAGAAGGTCATGTATAAGGATCAACTATAGGAAAAGAAGCATGAACAAGACAAAAAGGAATATGTGATGTTGAATGAGATTCTAGAAAATAAAATGCTAGTGGTACCTAATGCTCAGCAACAACAAGTTATCCCATAGATTCCTACAAGTGTTAGACATTCTACAAGGATAACTATACCTCCAAAAAGATTTTCTCCATCATTATATTCTATATTATTAATTGATTTTGGTGAACCTGAAGGTTATGAAGAAGCAATGTAGGTAGATACCAAAAACTAGTGGGAGCTAGGCATGAAAGAGGAAATGGATTCCTTGTTATAGAATCAGACTTGGGACTTAGTCCAATTTATTGTAGGTAAAAGAACATTGCCAAATAAATGGGTTTACAGGTTGAAGGAAGAAGATGGAGGCAAGAAAATATATAAGGCCGGACTTGTGGTAAAAGGTATATATTTTGATGAAATATTTCTCCCGTTGTAAAGATGAATTCTATTAGAACTATTCTAAGTCTTGTGGTGATGAAAGACTTTCATATTGAACAACTAGATGTGAAAACAACATTTCTCCATGGGAATTTGGAAGAGAAAATATATGTATGCAACAACCATAGGGATATTAGGTCAAGGGTAAGGAGGAAATTTTGTGCAGGTTAAAGAAGAGTTTGCATGGCTTAAAGCAAGAACCTTGGAAATGGTATTTGAAATTTGATAGTTTTATGGCTGAACAAGGTTACAAAAGATGTCATTTTGATTATTGTGTTTATTTTAAGAAAATGGATAATAGAAGCTATATTATATTGTTTATTTATGTTGATGACATGTTTGTTTCCAGGTCTAACATGGAGCATATCAATGAACTTAAGTAGAAATTATAAAATTCATTTGCTATGAAGGATTTGGGTGCAGCAAAATAAATCCTTGGTATGAGGATCACATGAGACAAGACAATCATAAAATTATTTTTGTCTCAAAGTGAGTATGTAGAGAATGTGTTGAAAAGGTTTAACATGGAAAATGGAAAAGTAGTTAGTACACCTTTTCCTAGTCATTTTAAGTTGACTAAGGAGATGTGTCCAAAGACACAAGAGGAGGAAGATAGAATTTCTAAGATACTAGATGCATCAGTAGTTGGTAGCTTGATATATGCAATGGTATGCACAAGGATAGATATTGCACATGCAGTGGGAGTCATGAGTAGTTATATGAGCAATCCGGGAATGGAACATTGGAATGTGGTAAAATGGATTCTGTGATATTTAAGTGCTAACACTTCAAAGAAACTATGTTTTGGAGGAACAAATTCTGCTCTAAAAGGATATGCTGAATCTAATTTGGCAGGTGATATTGATAGCAAGAGGAGTACTATAGGGTATGTTTTTATTGTAGGAGGTACTGCAGTTAGTTGGATTTCAAGGTTGCAAAAGGTTGTTACACTTTCAACCACTGAAGCTGAGTATGTTGTTTCTACGAAAGCTAGCAAGGAGATGATTTGGTTACAATGTTTTCTAGAGGAATTGGGACAACGACAAGAAGATAACCATTTGTACATTGATAGCTAGAGTTCCATTCATCTTGCCAAGAATTCAGCTTTGCATTCAAAAACTAATCACATATAGCCTAGATACCACTTCATCCGATCAGTTTTAGAGGATGGACAATTGAAGCTGGAGAAAATTCATACCAATGAGAATCCTCTAGATATGTTCACAAAGGCAGTTACATGGGATAAACTGATTTCCTCATCAATTTTTGTTGGTATTCATGACTGATATTGGTGGACATAAGAAACTAGCTAGACTTGTAATCTAGTGGGAGCTACAAGTGCAACGGTGTCATCTAGGATCAGTCTCCAAGTGAGATTTTTCGGTGTGGAGCTTGATTAGTATCCAAGTGGGAGATTATTGGTATGTGGCAACTGATCATGCAAATATTGTACACTCATAATGTATCCTCACCTGGGTTCTAGGCTAGGCCAAACCCCGAGTGGGGGTTCGAGCATGGCAACCCCCAATAGCAAGGGTTCAGGGGTGCAACCCCCATTTTTTTTTTTTAACACGTAAAGGTTTTTCCCCGTTAACATGTCAAGGTTTTCTCGCTAACACATCAAGTGGAAAAAATGACTTTGTAAAACCCTAATTCTAGAAGCTTCCAAAAATATTTTTATAAGCAGCTAGGATGTATGTTGCAGTATGGCATTCGTGAGATTGTAATCTATTTTACACTAGATAATAAAATCATTGGATGTCTTAGTTTCTATGGATGTAGCCCATATTGGGTGAACCACGTTAAATTTTTGTGTTGATATTTTTTTTGTTATTCTTCATTGTTATTTATGGGTTATCTAATTTGCATATAATTATTAATGTTTATTGCTCCAATCTTCCTGAACCCTAACACATGAGAGAGGTATTCTCTAAACCCTTAAATTAAGGATTCAAGGTAAAATTAGGCCATTCCTAATTAGAGGAAACTGATATGTTTGATCATCCAAACCTTAAGTTTCTTGAGGACAAGAAAATTTGGGAGGGGAGGATTGTCATGTCCTAAAAATCATGACATTAAAGATAACAAAAAATAAGAATTTTAGCTATCCAATATAATTATAATTGTGAAAATATGATATTATAATTATCATTATTATATTATAAATATTATAATATAGATATTAATAGTTTAAATATTATAATCACTATAATACAAAAAATATGTAAGATTAAGATAAAACAATAAAATCAATATTAGAATGAGAAACACATAATATATAATTGTTGGAAAAACAAGGACAGACAACTGAGAGGGGTGGGGGAATCAGTTGTCACATAATATTTCAAATTTTCAAACTTAACTTAATCTTAGATCTGATGAATGAATAATAAACCATAAATAATCAACACATCAGAAATACAAAGAACAACAAGATTTTTTTACGTGGAAACCTTGTTAGGGGACAAACCACGGTGGATGTTAGTCCACAATATTATACCCTGTTAAAAGTATAATAAAAGATAATGGGAATGCACATGCATTCATGCACACTACCTAGAGCTCATTGCTCAAATACAAGAGGGATCACTACCCAAAAATGCATAGTAATTTGGATTAGATCCACAGGATGTGAATTGATAAAATAGCTTCTACACAAGCCTGATTATAGTTCCAATTAAGCACAAAAAAGATTCTTCACACTTTGCTCAACCTTCTTCTCACTCTATTCTACAATCGAATGATTAGAAAACTATTCAAACATCTACACTCTCTACCATACATTCACTCTTATGCACACACTAACTTCGCTCAAACAATTGCTCTTATATATCTACAACATGGAATTACATCAACAACCTTGTCAGCCAAAAAATATAAAACATATTTACTATGTCGGCCCAAATTTACAAATAAATTTTCAATGTGGATCAAACACCATTGGCTAATATTATGATGAGACCCAAAAAAATATTCTTGAGCATGCGAAACATTCAAATTTAAATCTTCAAGCATCCACAACATGTTACAACCATCATGTCAGCCAAGAACATGAAAACTTGATCATACCGAGAAAAATCTTTGACCACGAGCACACCGATCAATGTGGACATACAACAAGGATAGAGAATGATCTTGAAGCATCCAAAAACAACAAGAACTAACGAATAATCATCCATAGCAACAAAAAATACCAGAATCACATAAACTTCAATCAGGAACACTGACAGAACCCACAAAAATACTGTCAAAACACAACTATTCATGGCACGATCAAATCTTCACGCAGATCTCTGAAACTTCAGGTAGATGATCTAGATACTCTCAGAAATAAACCCTTTAGTCCACAACAACTGATCTTCAACATACAGAACAAAACACCTTCATGACCTTCACTGTTCCACTGGCAGCCTGCAACTCTTCCTTTAACAATTTTCTCAATATCCTCGACATATACAACCTTCAATACAATAATGATAATAGTGTTGACATCAATGAAAACCACATATCAACAACACGACCACAACATCCAACAATAATAATATTATAATTTTCAAACATAGAAATTGTAAATACAAATTGTGACATTTGAAAAAGGTCAAATTCAAAGTTACTCCTTGATTAAGGGACCTGTGTTCTTGCTAGCTCGATTCCCTCAGCCACCATTTCAATCTTTGTCTCATATTCTAGTTGCTTATTAAAATATTGGCTATTCAGAGTTGTGACTCAATTCATCCTGGGCGTATCACTTCATCATAGGGACATGGCTTATTAAATAACATCACATGCTATCTTATAGAATCATAGCATCTTATTATAAGATTTTGAGTCCCTTGGAATGTGATGTGGATTATATAGGTATCATGGCATTTGAAAAACTCTTCACCGACTCCAAGTCCCTCTATCTTGACCACAACATCTCCTATGCCTTAGCCACCTCATATTAAGAAGAGATATGATCTTGAGGAGTCTTTGGGGGATTTGAAGGCATCATAGGAGACTATCAACCTATAGAGATATTGGGCTAGGGAACCCTATGGCGATCTAGTATCAACGACGCTCTTGTTGGTTAACAAACATACACTTCCATCCAATCAAGGTGTTAAGTTCTAGATATTAAAGAGAGAGCAAAAATCAACACTTAGAAGGAAGCTTAACATATGAGTAAAGGTTATTGGTTACAAAGCAACAATTAAGCATAAGAATCTCTTAAAAAAAGTCATTTCCATTTAGAAGGATGTCTTAATTCAGAGAGGTGTGTCCTTCCTTGTTAAGACACAAATATATAAAGAAATAACAAGAAGTGGGGAGGACAACATCAATCATGGTTTATTTTATACATATTATACAAAAGATCCACATACCCCAAGGAGCCACATACAACCATATAAGATATATGAATAACTTACCAAATAAAAAATAGAAACAAAGTAATCACTTGGGAGTAAGGTGAAAATCAAAGACAGTCATCTAAGCTGAAGTATCTCAATTTCAGTTGCAAAAACTTGAAGAAACCATTTAGATATTACTACCCTATTAATGCCATAGTTTTAAACATATTTTACCGTATGAGTTTAGAGGGATTCAGTAGGAACAACAGTTACCTTTCCCTATCAATTTTCATTCTTGAATCAACTTACCACTTTAGATTCATCTTTAGGGAATAAAAAAATAGGTGATACCTATTGAATATTAATCAGAATCACCTATAAGAATTTTGGTAATCTACAACTGGAAATAATCAGATTGGTCCAAAGGCTGAAATTTACCTTGTGTGAAGCCTCTCAGTGATGAGTTACAACCCTAACTACCTTAAGCTTTTGATTCTAGGGAAAGATTTAGGTCAACCCCAAAAGGGGAAATTACTCATGATATAAAAATCATCATCAACAACTCTGATCACCAACTCATATACTACACCATAGTGCATACTACTCCCCATTACACAAGCATCTATACTTTCCAACACTTTCTCTTTTATAGGACTTCTCTCCCCCTTTCTTCCTATGATTTTTTAGTTAAATTTATCTCATGCTTTGACATCTGGCAAAGGACAACACATATTATTGTCTTTTCTTCCCCTTTGACAACAATCACATACACTTTCTCTCCCCCAGGGACAACACCTATAAGGGACAATAGCCTCTCACCTTTCACTTCCTTTGACAACACCAAAACTTACTCCCTCTAACTACAACATCCAAAAATTCCACTACCTACTCCCCCTGAGAGGTAGCCACCAACATTAGTCCAGAACAAGGGATGAATCTTAAAATCTACTGTATTGATGCATAACCTTATGCATCTAATTGAAAGGAGGGGAAATAACCCCTGAATTCTCCTAGAGGTACTCAATAGTATCCTTAGGAAGATCCTTTATGAATATATCTACAAATTGATCTTTAGTAGGGACATACTCCAACTTCACCACACTCTTTGTTAGAAAGCAATACTGGATTGAGATATTCTTTTCCTTAAATGCATTACTATATTCTTTGAAATATTGATAGCACTAGTATTATCACATAAGATATGATTTGGTTCATCATATGACACTTTGATATCCTTCAAGGTTCACTTCATCCACAACACCTATGTGCAACATGATGCTGCAATAGTGTATTCTTTCTCTATAGTAGATAATGAAATTGAATCCTACTTCTTTCTTAACCAAGACACCTAAGGTCTGTTTCCAAGAAAGAAAGAACCACCACTTGTAATTCTCCTATCATCCACACAACCTACCCAATCCGCATCTGTATAATCTCTTAGGGAGAATATACTTTGGATACCATAAACCATGTTTTGGAGTACCTTTCAAGTATTTGAATATTCTTTTTACTACTGCCACATGTGACTCTCTAGGATTTTCTTGAAATCTGGCCACAAGACAAACTACATGTATGATATCTGGTCTAGTAGCAATTAAATATAGCAGTCCTCCAATCATTGATCTATACTTGCTCTGATCAAATTTAGGAGATTCTTCATTCTTACTCACCTTGCAACTAATAACCATAGGGGTACATACTAGTTTGTAGTCTTCCATTCCAAACTTTTTCAGCATTTTCTTAACATTCTTTGATTGTGATATGAATATTGCTTTCTCTATTTGATTGATTTTAAGTCCAAGGAAGAAATTCATCTCCCCAAACATAGACATCTCAAACCCTTTCTACATATCTTCTATAAATCTCTTATACATAATTTCATTTCCTCCAAAGATTATATCATCAACATACACAACCACAATAAAATTTGGTCATTCTCAACTTTAAAGTAAATATTTTTATTTGTGGTACCTTTATTGAATCCCTACTACAACAAGTACCTATCCAATCTTGCATACCAAGCTTTGGGAGATTTCTTGAGTCCATATAATTCCTTCTTCAATCTACAAACCATATTAGGATTATTTGATAATTGAAATTTTTTTGGTTGTTCAATGCATACCTCTTCTTCCAACTCACCATTCAAGAATGAAAACTTCACACCCATCTAATAAACTTTGAAATCCTTGTGCTACAAAATCCAAAAACATCCTAATAGCCTCCATCCTTTCCATTGGAGTAAATTTATCTTCGAAGTCTGTTCATTCTACTTGTGAGTAGCCTTTACATACAAGCCTTTCCTTGTTCCTAACAAATTCTCCATTCTCATTCAATTTGTTTCAGAATACCCACTTAGTTCCAATCACATTCTTGTTTGTTGGTCTTGGGACAAGTTCCTAATTCTGTGATGTAGGAGCAATCTTGCATCACCCAAAAAAATGTTGTTTCTTTTCAATAAGGGCTAAATTTGGTAGGGTTACTATTTTAGGAAGTTTGCATTGATGCACAGTTGGACACAAAATATTACACATACCTCTAGAATGGTAAATTGAAGCCAATGGCAAAGAAATAACTTCAATACCACTTGTCGTTTGAGAGATTAAAATTTTAATTTTAAAAAATCCTAGTAAAATCTTTGGGGTCAATTTTGAGGCACTTAGAGGGCTCCGGATGGGCTTGAAAATTGGTGGAAAGTAGACAAGATTTCTTTAGACCTTTTCGAAAAGGTATTATAATAGAAAATCCAATAGTCGGATCAAAAGTTATGACCTCGCGAAGTTGTAATACCAAAATTAATAAAATTTCAAAATATCTTCCTAGGGAAGTTACACTTTCTAGAAGATTCTAGGGCAGTTACACCTTCCAAATAAAGGATATAAAGGGGGACTACATAGAGGAGGCCAGAGCAGAGTAGATGGTGGCTCTGATTTGTAGATTTTTAGATTTATATAATTAGAGAGCCCATGTGATGGAAAATATAATGTTGTAACATTTTCATTTCAATGATAATAGAAAATATTTGCTTTCCTTCCTGCAATTTTTTTTTGCCATTATCTGTTGTTTTTGTGAGTTTTATATTGTAAAGGCAATACTCTACATTAGTCTGGTCCTTCTCAATCTACATCAATTCTTCTTCTATAGCCTTAATCCAAATTCATCTTTGCATGCCTCAATTACTGTTTTAGGTTCAAATTTGGAAAGTAAACATAGATTTACTTGTTCTTCTATCATAACAACCTTTCTTCTTGTCAATACAACTTTGATTTTGTCACCAATGATCTGATCTTTAGAATGATTCTTCTACACATACTTAGGGGTCTTAGGGATCCTTTCTAGAGCCTCTCCCTCTTCAACCTACACTTATTTTTCCTTACCTTCATCCTTTTATTCTTCTTTGCAAGAGGACTCGTCTGATTCATATCCATCTATCAACACTAAGCTTTTATGTAAGTCTTCATCTACTTTGACACTTGGACTTTCAACAACCCTTTTTAACCTTTTTTTGTAGCACTAATAAGCCTTGGTTTTTGTAGAGTATCCAAGGAAGATTCCTTCATTAACCTAGCATCAAACTTTCCTAAGTTTTCTTCATCTCTTCTGATATAGCACTTGCTTCCAAACACTCTAAAATACTTGACAGTAGGAGCTCTTCCATACCACAACTCATAGGAAGTCTTTGAATTAGTTGTCCTTTCTTGTGCTCTATCGAGTATTTAGACTACAGTATAAATTACTTCTCTCTAGTAGACATATGTTAGTTTTGCTTCCTTCATCATTTTCCTTGCTACTTACTAGGAGTCATAGGAGCTAACAAATGTCTCTTTATTCCATGATCTTCATAAAAATATTAAACTCATTGGAGGTGAACTCTCCACCTCCTTTAGATCTTAAGCATTTTATTTTCATATCCATTTAATTCTCAAACATGGCTTTAAATGCCTTAACTTATCTAGAGCTTTTGATTTTCTTTGAGAAAACTTACTCGTCATTCTAGAGTAATCATCAATCAATAACATGAAATACCTGTCACTTTGAAAACTTCTTATTCTTGTAGGTCCACAAAGGTTTGTATGCACCAACTCCAAAGGTCTTGTAGTAGAATATTCTTTGACATTGAACCTTTTTCTTGTTTTCTTTCCAACTTGACATTCCTTACAAAATGCATTTATAGGTTTTGTAATTTTTGGTAGATCTCTCATAGCTTGAACAAATCGAATTATAACTAGGCTATAAAAATTGATGTGACACATTTTTCTATGTCATAGCCAACTTTCATTCATTTGATTCACAAATCACATACCATTAGCACCCTTAAGCTGATAGATATTTCCATCTGTAGACACATAAAAATGTCCTAAGCCTTCGAGCGTCATTTTTCTTCATCCTCGTCCTTTGATAATTGAATAATTTTAGTTATTCAATTATGTTTGATTATATTCCTCTATTAATTAAATAATTTTTAATAATTATTTAATTAATTCACTTTCTAATATTTATTCTATCCCGACCGATTAAATAAACTAATTGCGTCACTAATTTCTTCCTCTTCTTCAATAGTTAAATAAATTATTATTTATTTAATTATTTTGTCATCTTTCATCTATAGTTAAATAATTACCATTAATTATTTATCTATTCATGGTCCTAATTCTTCCATAGTTAATTATTAAAATCATTTAACTATCCCATGCCACCTTCCCTATTAAATAATTAATCTAAATTAATTATTTAAGGTCTAATTTATCTCTCAATTTAATTAAATTAATAAATTTAATTAAATGCTCCTCTTTCATTTTTTTCAAATAAATAATTTGAACAAATTATTTATTTTCCACTTGTCCATTTCCTCTATTTTCAAATAAATAATTTGAATAAATTATTTATATTCCACTTGTCCATTTCCTCTATTTTCAAATAAATAATTTGAATAAATTATTTATTTTCCACTTGTCCATTTCCTCCATTTTTGGATAAATAATTTAAAATAAATTATTTATGCACCACTTGGTCAAAGATACCCGTCATAATCCCTGTCATAACATTCATTTCCTGTCATAGCTTGCATGTCCCTGCATGTCCTTGCATGCCTATCCTAGCCTGCATGTCTGTCATGGCCTACATGTCTTTGCATGTCTTCCTGTCATGATTCCTCCAAGAATAGCATATTCTTGGTGCATCAATTATGGACCATTGATCTTGGCATCTTTTCTGAGGTTTAATCTCAACCATCCATTTCGTAACATCCCTCTCATGCATTCCCATCCATTGATCTTGGAATCTTTCTAGAAGATTAATCTCAACCGTCCATTCGAATGGTTGTCTATAAAAGCAACCTTCCTTCTCCATTTTCAGGCTAACAGCTATTTTTCTCCAACTTTCTTGCTACCATTTGCAGGTTTTGCACAAGTGTTTCAACAAATCTGAGGGCAAAGTTGCATAACAAGAAGAAGGAGAGAAAGAGAAAGAATCAACTATAATGGGGAGCATTTTCTTTTATGTTTTGTATTTCTTATTCTCTTCATTATTTGTTTTCTCTTGTTTGGATGTGGTTTAATAGCTTAGAAGTGTTGGCTGTCACTTTTGTCTATGCTATTTGATTTCTAACCCCATCTAACATTTGGTGAACCCGACGTGAAATAGAGAAGTTTGTGTGTTCTTGCTTATTTTTGTTGTTTTGCAGATTACAGCAAAAAATGCACATGAAATCCCGTCATCTTCATTGGAGCACAAAAAAATGAACGCATCAAATATTTTTAAACTTTTTCTGGGTTTTGTAGGCCTCATTTTCAGCTTTCCAGAACATTAAACGGTTTGAAATTTCATTAAGATTTGAGAAATTTATGACCATTTTACTGATCACAGTTTTTTAAGATTTGGTTGTTAAAATCCGATTTTTTTCTTTTGTTTATAATACTTGTGTTATGTAGGATTTTGCAAAACTTTTTCTGAGTTTTGAAAGTCTATGTCTTAGCTTTCTATAGATACTTACAATTTAAAATTTTGTTTAGTTTTGTGAAAGTTATCACTATTTTAATTTGTTGTTTTCATTCAATTTTTTTTGGTTTACTAATCTTTTGTTTGTAGCATGTGGCTTTGGAGTGAGGCTCCCAAAAATTGCTTATTTTGGAGTTCGTTTGACAAAGAATTGAAAATCAAAACATACGCTTGTCAAAGAAAGGAGGCATGAAACTACTAATTTGTGGTTTTGCAGCTCCGTTAGTCGAAGACTCATTTCTCAAACAAGGTGTTTGTGATTTCTAGTTTAGGAACACTTCCATTGGTGCATTAAAATGAACATGTGCTTGATTTTGTCTGACTGTGCTTGAAGGTGGTAGGTGATTATGCTCTCACCTTGTGAAAACTAGGTGATCAAAAAACCAGACCCACCTTATTTTTTGTCACCCTCACGACTTAATAATCGAAGTATCCTCTCCCCTTGCACTTTCGAGTGATCCTGGGTGTAAGAGAAACGGTTATTATTTCTAGAAATGAGCCTGCCTTAAGGGAAAAAGTACTCACCTTAAGGGACGACTCGACCGGTAACAGGCTAAAGCCAAGCCACTTCCAGCCGGGATATAAAATGGGTGCTTGAGGAAAGTTCAAGTACCACGAGTGCGGATGTGTCACACGGACGGAGTAGTACTCCCATAAACCCTGTTGAGCGTAACCTCTTCAGGCTGGAGTGCCACCTAATTGGTGATTAATCTCTCGCCCCATGTGTGGCCACTCGAACGGATGCCCTAACTAGACACCTTTTGTTTTAGAGGCCAACCATTTTCAGCCGTTGCTTGGTATAGTGCAGGGTACAGTATCATGCCCGAAGATACTCACTACTGACTCCCTTGAGTAGAGATAGCAGTTCTTGGGAAGTGATGACCCAAGAATCCGAAGTTGGTGTGCCCGAATGACGTTAATGAGCCGTGGAGGGGAGCCAGTGCCACCAAACTTCTAAGCTATCCGCTCTCGAGAAGGAGAGGTGTTCAGCACCAATCCGGGGTATATCGGTGGGCTATACCAAGTATACAAACCCTTGGCCTATTAGGATTGTGCTTGTCTCATGTGTGTTTGCGTACACCAAAACATTGTGCTTGTCAAGTGTTTTCTAAATTTTCAAACAATATACACAACATTCACAAATCTAGACACAAAACCTCAGCCAACTCAGACTTTTCAATAAAACATCAAAACAACAATCTTAGCCTAGAAGTCTTATGTCAAAACCAAATCATGAAATTGCTCAAATCTCTCATTTCTTGTGCACTTTAGCTTGCATCTTACCATAGGGTCATCTTTGCAAATATTTAGCTTCATCCTTAGGCTTCACCATTTGCATTTTCAATCATAAACCAAAAACTTAGGTCCTCATCTCATTTTGCATATTTTGGAGTAGGACAACCTTACCTCACTTTGCAAAATCTTGACTTTCAAAATTAGGTTATCATTGGACTTAGACATCATTATCTCCTTTAGTCATTATCTTTTTGTGAGATTCTTCCAACTCAAAAGTCTAGTTAGGAAGACTCATTTGTCATTTGTCCTTGTCATTTAGTCCTTCAAACAAGTCCATTGATATTCCAAAATTGAGATATAGATCAAGCATAGGGTGGTTAGGCAACCTTCTTCCAAATCATTTTAGACCTTTGCATTTGCATACCTTAGACATTCAAATCATTTGTCTTCTTTAAAATCCAAAATATTGTCACTATAGTCCTCATTTGGCATCTAGACTTTGCATTGGTCATTTTCTTAACCAATATTTTCACATTAGTCCTCACTTTCACCTTGGCATTTGACATCCTTTCTTAACAATTTATCACCTTGCATTGGTCATTTTCTTTAGGAAAACGTCATTATCACCTTGCATTGACATCCTCCAAAAATACAAAAAAAAAAAAATAGTGTCATAACTTGTCATCCTATTCTTCATTGTCCTTTGGCATTAGTCATTTTCTCTAGACAACATTGTTATATTGCATCCCTTATTGTCAAAAAAATCCAAAAAAAATAGTCTTGCATTGTCATCCTTTATTCAAAAAAATCCAAAAACATTATTTCATCCTAGTTGTTATTTTGAACCTAGGCTTTTGCATTAGTTTCCTTTTTAGTTGGCATAATCATCTTAGTCCTTATTTTGCACCTCATCATCCTAGTCCTAATCATCACTTTCACTTTTCGACATTACACATTTCCTTAGATACACATTATCATCCCGTTGCATTGTCATTCTTTATTACACAAAAAGACAAAAACATAGACTAGTGTCATACTTGCATTGTCATCATCCTCATTTGAGCAATCCCCTTTTATGGTTGAGACTGGGCTTTAAAGATAGAGAGAACAAATGGAAAACTTTGGACAAGATTTCAATCCCAACATTGATAATTACACTTTTGACATAAACCAACATTGGACTTTTTCCAACCCATTTCACAACATGAACATGCAATCTTCCATGAACATGCCATTTTCATCACAAAGTCCTTCTGAACCATTCATACAAAGAGACCAAAATGGACGAGTATATGTAAAAGACTCAAAAGCTGCAATGAAAAATCCTGATATAGCCTCCTTTGTAGAAAAATTAGTCTTACGTGACCCTCAAAGGTATCTATCCATGCTTTTGGACCAAGGGGCTAAGTTACCACGAGGCTTTGACATAAATACTTTGAGACCTCCATCTGTCTACCCTCACCATCAACAGTCACTTAACATAAATCCTGCCATTAATTTACAACAAACATCCACTTATCACCCTTATCCTAACCTTGACAAGGGAAACCAACTATCCACTAGTCCATTACAAGTCTCCACGTCATATTCTAGTCCTTCACCTACCAATCCCGTCCAACTCTACATGCCTTATCAACCATCTACCAACTCATGTCAAGTTTCTACATCATACCTTATTAATCCAGTCCAAGTCTCCATGTCCTATCCTAGTCCTTCATCCATTAATCCTTTTCAAGTCACTCCCTCACAAGCTACATTTCATCATGAAAATTCTATCATTGTCCAAAGTCAAATCCCATTGCCTAAACTTGAGGATACATGTCAAAATGAAAGCCCAAAGCATGACATTATAACGTCACCTTCATGTCAGGATCAAGGTAGTCCATCCCATGAACCTATCTTAAAGTCTATTCAAGAAGTCATTCAAGACAATCATGACATCCAAAATATACCTACCATTGACCAAGAAGTCCAAATCCATGACAACCCCATTTTTGACCAAGACCCTATCGTTGACCAAGAAATCCAAAATGATCCACTCCTTGACCTTTACGCCATTTATGATAAAACACTTGACGATCCTATTCAAGCCCCCACTATTGACACTTTCCAAGATGAGACACTTGCCTCCATGACACACATAGATGATATTCCTCAAGAACAAGAGTCTTCCATTATGGACATATTTGCAAATGATCGAGCTATAGTTGACTTCATTGGACTCCATGACATTGACCATAATGATGGCTTCGACATTGACTTGCAAGCACCAATAGAATCATCTGAACCTAACATGTCACAAGATCATACCAAAGATATCAGTCAGAAATATGGCCAACATGACAATGAAGCTAAGACACTTTATCAGCTAGGGTCATCTATCTTTGTCAGAGCAGGTTTTCTTGTAGATGAAAATATTCCAAGTGACAGTGTCTACATACATCATGATGGGTTAGCATCTTGCTTTCAAAACAATAAATACCCCATCGCAAACAGAATCTGTCAGAGCATGCATTATCAAGGCAGAGGACTAGGCATACATGAGCAAGGCATTCAAGAGCCAATACAGCTTCAGACAAATCACAGACATCAAGGTCTTGGCTATTCTTTAGTTAGTGAATCAAATGATGTCAGTGGAACCTCCTCGATACTGGGGGCAACCTTTTCAGATACAAACTTCAAAATGGAGTCCATGAGAAATCCTTGTCATAAGATTGTTGCCAACACCTCGTCCACCCACACCATAGACCATCATTCTCGACATATTAAACCTTCCCTTTGGAACCAACAAAAAGAAAAGTCTTACAAAGTCAAAAATCAAATGTCAAAGGCCATCGAATTAGACAAAAAAGACAAGTGGACAAATGAAATTAAAATGGATCCCAAAGAAAAGTGGATCAAGCAAAGAAAATATGTCAAAAGAAAAAGTTAATCAAAATGTGGAGCCACAAGACAAGAGGACTCCCATATATCATAAATGTCCACCTCCTTCAAAATGGTCATCAAGCAAGGCATCTAAAGGTGTTGGTTCCAAATTCCATCCCTCCAAAATCCATCATCCATCATACCAAGTTTGGAAAATAAAAAGTGATTCATCCAAACATCCAAAAAATCCATCCATGTCTACCATCATCCACCATAATCCTACATCTTGCCTAAAGTCCAAAAATCCCATGTCACAAATCCATCGCATCTTGGCAACAACTCTTTATCATAAGGACTCTCATGGCACTCTATCGAGATGTGTGCATTCTGATAAGGCCAATTCTAGTATCGGAAAGGACCATGATGACATCAATCAGTTGTATGTAAGCGCTAGGATCCTGACAAGGCAGCTACTTCAGAAAGGATATTATTGGCACATCATGGCATTAGTCTCTACATCGACACCGTCAGTGGATTCAGAGCAGTCAGTGGTCATCTAAAGCATCTAGGCTATCCAAAAACACAAAAAAAATAAAAAAAAAATCAAAAAAGTCAAGAAAATAGTAAAGAGAAAAATTTCATCCAATGGTGAAAACCTGGCAAACAGGCGCCCTGGATAAGTACCATGATGAAAACCTGGAAAACAGGTGTCATGTGTAAAATAAATCATCTATGTGGACTTTTACACTTGGGGGCAAGTCATCTCATCTCCTATGCCTTCCTCTTAACATTGGCATCCATCCATTTCATCCATATCATTTCCCTCCATTTTCCCACCTACCTTGGTCTTGGCATAAAATTGGCACACATAAATCATGCTTTGGGGAAAACTCTTGACATGTCAATCCTTTTGTCACAAACTATTTTGTCATTTCTATCATTATCCCTATACGACATAGTCCTCGAAAATCATATGACAATTCCTTGAGTCTCCTGTCTCTTGTCCTTTATCAAGGCCACCTATCAGTCTTTCATGTCTATCACCTATTTTGGCTTTCCCTTGTCAAATGGTCTAAGGATACTCCATCACTCCATCGTCCTAACCAAGTCATTCCAAATGCAATGAGTTTCATCCATACAAGCACATTATCCAAAACATTACTTGAATTTGTTCCTGGCCCAGCTACAAACCTCGATACCTTCGTCACATTATCGTCATACTCATGTTGTTTTGGGATGTGTCCTTCCCACGTCAAACAACATTGTCATCACCTATCAATTGGTATTCAACTTGACTAGGGGCAAACTTTTATCATGAGACTGCAGTGGGTACCGTACGTGATCCTAAAAATCAGAAAATGTTCTGAAAAAAGACCTAAAAATAAGAAAATATCCTGAAAAAAGACCTAAAAATCAGAAAATGTCTTGAAAAAAGACCTAAAAATCAGAAAATGTCCTGAAAAAAGACCTAAAAATAAGAAAATGTCCTGAAAAAAGACCTAAAAATCAGAAAATGTCTTGAAAAAAGACCTAAAAATCAGAAAATGTCCTGAAAAAAGACCAAAAAATTGAAAAATGTCCTAGAGAAAACACAAAAATTCCAAAAAATAGAGTCATGTCAGTCAGCATAGTCCCGCCAATTCAACTCTTGATTAGTCTTTGTCATTGCCGAACTACGTTGTCTCTGTGCATTTGCTACGTAGACAAGGCTCATATTTGAGCCCCCGAGACATTAGGTCAGTCCTATTAGGTTTGTCAAAATAAATCATGACTCAATCTTTCATCAAAAAGACAAAGTATTTGGCCATGTCGAACTACGTTGTCTCTGTGCATTTGCTACGTAGGCAAGGCTCATCTTCGAGCCCCCGAGACATTAGGTCAGTCCAATTAGGTTTGTCAAAATAAATCATGACTCAATCTTTCGTCAACAAGACAAAGTCTTTGGTCGTGTCGAACTACGAGGTCTCTGAGTGCATGACGTAGGCAAGGCCATCTGTCGATGAGCCCCCAAGGCCGCACTAGGTCAGTCCATTAGGGTTCATTGCACAATTTTTGCACACACATGAAACAATCCTTAAACTTGAATGAACAATCTACCCAAGTGAACTTCGACAATCTGTTAATGGAACATGACAATCATCTTGGCATATCAAAATTAGTCAATCTCAGTCAAACTTAGTCAAGCTAGTCAAATCTTACTTACTCTTCAGATGTGTCCTTCTGAAGGGTATCCCGTCATTTAATCATTCCGTAGGATGTGTCCTTCCTAGGCATCGTCATCATCATTCGACATTTTGAGCAATCCTCTTGGCATTTAAGGATCGCTCCTCTTGACATCAATGTTCTTTTAGATATGTCCTTCTGAAGAACAACCTCTATCATTTATGCCTTAGGATGTGTCCTTCCTAAGCATCGTCACTGTCACTTGGAATTTTGAGGGATCCTCTTGAATTTTGGGGGTTTCTCCTCTTGACATCAACATTATTCAGGATGTGTCCTTCCTGAATTTGGCAATCTTCAACACTCATCATCTTGGTATCATCAAAACCTTGACACCCTGGCATCTCGAAATCAAACCGGACATCTTGACATTAAAACACTTGGAAAACACTTGGCACTTGTCTGTTGATTTTTCATCATGTTACTAGTTTTTCAGCGAGATCTCGACAACAGGATTTAGAGAAGCAGCGATGTATCATGAGGTTTGTTTTGTATTTTGACACTCATGTTACTAGTTTCTCAGGGATGTCCTGACTCTGGGATTTAGAAAAACAGCGATGTATCATGATGATGGATTTGACTTTATTTTGTCCTTTTTGGTAATAATGTTGCTAGTTTCTCGAGGATGTCCTGGAAACAGGATTTAGAGAAGCAACGACGTTTCATGATTTGTCTTTCTTGTCTTTTTCTACTTGTGGTTGGTTATGGCAAAAAGACTGGGGCAAATGTGCCTTTTTGTATAAGTCATGATCATCTTGGCCACCTTATCTCACGTGATGGTACAACCTTGCACACCTTGGTCTATGTCATATCATGGTGTTTGTTGGCCATTACAATAATCTGCCCAATGATGATAAATATAAAAATGTAAGTATGAAAGTTGGTTCCCCTATCTTTTTTTTTTTTTCATCTAGCTTTCCATCTTCATCCTCCCTTCTCTTCCACGCTAATATCCATCCCCTTCCAAGCTAACATTTCTTCTATCTTTCATCTTCTAGTCTTCTCATCCATTTCGAGAGCACACCCGTGTTCTTGGAACTCGTCTGTCCTCTCGAGGGGGCATACCGTAACCCTCCTCATCATTCTTCCTCATCTTACTTTGTACTGGGGCATGACTTTGACTTGTTTTTCTTTGTCACAATGTGACAGGCTACATTATGACAAAGAGGGGCAAAATGTAGACACATAAAAATGTCCTAAGCCTTCGAGCGTCATTTTTCTTCATCCTCGCCCTTCGATAATTGAATAATTTTAGTTATTCAATTATGTTTGATTATATTCCTCTATTAATTAAATAATTTTAATAATTATTTAATTAATTCACTTTCTAATATTTATTCTATCCCTGATCGATTAAATAAACTAATTGCGTCACTAATTTCTTCCTCTTCTTCAATAGTTAAATAAATTATTATTTATTTAATTATTTTGTCATCTTTCATCTATAGTTAAATAATTACCATTAATTATTTATCTATTCATGGTCCTTTAATTCTTCCATAGTTAAATAATTATTAAAATCATTTAACTATCCCATGCCACCTTCCCTATTAAATAATTAATCTAAATTAATTATTTAAGGTCTAATTTCTATCTCTCCATTTAATTAAATTAATAAATTTAATTAAATGCTCCTCTTTTCATTTTTTTCAAATAAATAATTTGAACAAATTATTTATTTTCCACTTGTCCATTTCCTCTATTTTCAAATAAATAATTTGAATAAATTATTTATATTCCACTTGTCCATTTCCTCTATTTTCAAATAAATAATTTGAATAAATTATTTATTTTCCACTTGTCCATTTCCTCCATTTTTGGATAAATAATTTAAAATAAATTATTTATGCACCACTTGGTCAAAGATACCCTGTCATAATCCCTTGTCATAACATTCATTTCCTGTCATAGCTTGCATGTCCCTGCATGTCCTTGCATGCCTATCCTAGCCTGCATGTCTGTCATGGCCTACATGTCTTTGCATGTCTTCCTGTCATGATTCCTCCAAGAATAGCATATTCTTGGTGCATCAATTATGGACCATTGATCTTGGCATCTTTTCTGAGGTTTAATCTCAACCATCCATTTCGTAACATCCCTCTCATGCATTCCCATCCATTGATCTTGGAATATTTCTAGAAGATTAATCTCAACCGTCCATTCGAATGGTTGTCTATAAAAGCAACCTTCCTTCTCCATTTTCAGGCTAACAGCTATTTTTCTCCAACTTTCTTGCTACCATTTGCAGGTTTTGCACAAG
Source organism: Sequoia sempervirens (assembly GCA_007258455.2). Taxonomy (NCBI): domain Eukaryota; kingdom Viridiplantae; phylum Streptophyta; class Pinopsida; order Cupressales; family Cupressaceae; genus Sequoia; species Sequoia sempervirens. The sequence continues at coordinate 23,254 of VDFB02289097.1, read as the reverse complement.
TGTTTCAACAAATCTGAGGGCAAAGTTGCATAACAAGAAGAAGGAGAGCAAGAGAAAGAATCAACTATAATGGGGAGCATTTTCTTTTATGTTTTGTATTTCTTATTCTCTTCATTATTTATTTTCTCTTGTTTGGATGTGGTTTAATAGCTTAGAAGTGTTGGCTGTCACTTTTGTCTATGCTATTTGATTTCTAACCCCATCTAACACCATCTATCCTTCTTCCTGTAGCAACCATAGTTCTAGATCCTTCCCTAATCTCACAACCACCATCTTAAAATATAATATTATATCCTTTGCTACTCATTTATCCTACACTTAGAATATTATGCCAGAGACCCTTAACATTAAGAACACCATCTATATTATGCTTTCCATCAAAACTGATTGAATCTTTTCCACATATATTAGTAGATGGATCATCTCCAAACTTAACAAGACCACCTTCAAACTTCTCAATTTTAACAAACTTATTCTTATCATCTATCATGTGATTTGAGCATGCACTATCAACAATCCAATATTTTTTATTCTCTCTAGCATTAAAACATGTCACCATAGTTCCATTATGACCTACTTTCAGAGCAACCTCCTTCATACATATCTCAGAGTTAGTAGAATTAGTTCCAACATTTAGAGCCATGAACAATAATTCATCATTTTCATGATTAGATATATTGGCATCTTCTTTAACATAATTTCAATTAATTAATTTACCTTTATTCTTCTTAAATCTATCATTTGAAGTTTTGACTAGACATATTGAAGCATAATGACCTATCTTTCCACAATTGAAACATTTGAAAGGTAACTTAACTTTGTATTTTCTAGTTCCTTTTTTCAATCTCACAAAATTTGCTTCAAGCTCATCAAACTCATCTAGGTCAAATTCCCCATTCTTCTTCGAATTTCCAAATTTAAAAGTAGTCTCTTTTCTTGAATCACATGGACCAAACTCTCTCAATTCAAAAGTACTTAAAGCACCAAACAACTGATCTCTAGAATAATGATCCAAATTCTAAGCTTCTTCAATAGAAAAAACCTTATGACTATAAGATTTAGGAAGAGTTCTTAATACCTTCTTTACTACCTCATCTTCTTCAATTTTTCCACTAAGGCCTCTGATGGGATTGACATATTTTTCCACTCTATGCATGTATCCTATAATATCTTCATCTCGATCATCCTTAGGGTTTCAAACTTAGTCTTTGAATTCTACATCTTTTCTTGCTTGATCTTATCATCTCATTCATAGATTCTTTCCAACTTTTTCCAAATATCCCTAGCAATTTTAAGACTCATAACTTTCACAAGTTTTGAATTAGAAAGATGACTCAAAAGAGTATACCTTTCTTTTCCATTGTTCTCATATGCCTTGATCTAATCATCAATACTCAAACCATTTTTTAGGTATTGTATATCCAGTTTCATTTCAACATACTTTCAAACTCCAAACCCTAGAGAAATAAGGAAACCTTCCATCCTAGTCTTCCAGGATGCATAATCAGGTCCATCAAATAGAGGAGCCTCCTTGTGCACCATCCTATATCTACCTCTAGCGGTTAAGCTTTCTTCTAAGGAACCTTTCTCTGATACCAATTGTTGAATGCACAAGACAACTAAGAGGGAGGGTGAATCAATTGTACACTAAAATATCAAAAAACCTCATTAACATAAATATATGCATTATTCCTCAAACCCTTAACAACCATTAAACCCTTATCATGCATTATAAAAATATAAACATGAGAAATAGTAATACAAACACATCCATACACATGAGAACACTAGATTTACGTGAAAATCCTAAGAAGGAAAAAACCATGGTGAGGATTAGCTCATAATATAAAGTAATTGCAACACCAAATACAATAGGCTCACTATCAGATGGCTCACTACCAAATTAGAAAGAAGAAGATAGAAGATTGTTACAATGAGAAATCCATATCAGAGCAACTAAAACTATCCACCACTGCTTCACCAAGACATTCACACTCTCTCTATAGAATGTAGACACCTTTTGCTCATTACTTCCATTAGTCTTAGTCATTAAAGCTCACACTACACTTCACACTTTCATAGTTCACATCAAAACTCACATTATACACACTTCACACACTCATCTTTCATCAACTCATCATACATATATCATCCTAAACCTTGAAAACAATCTACAAGGTTGGCTATGCACCTCAAACATACAAATTCAAATTAGGTCGACACCAAAACATTCATGTAGTGGAGAGGAATAAAGGAAAACCATAACACACCTTAACTTGGACCTAAATCCACATATACACACCACTCTATGCTTCCACAAACAATGAATCATATCCGCAATTAGTGTAAACACCCAAGGTCAATCAAACCTGTGTTAACACCATTAAACATTTAAGTACATGCTTTTCCAAATCTAAATATGACTTAGGACCACACACAACACTAAAGAAAAATTGGGAATATTCCATCATCACCCTAAAATCCAACAAATCCTTTGCAACATCATACACTTGTAGAACATAATCATTATTTACACATATTTAACCTAAATCCATATATAAAAACCACTCCACACTTCCACAAACACCAAAGCATATCCACAATTAGTGTAAACACCCAAGGTCGATCAAACCTATGTTAAAACCATTAAACATTTAAGTACATGATTTTCCAAATCCAAATATGAATCAAGACCACAAACAACACTTAAGAAAAATTGAGAATATTCCATCAACACCCTAAAATCCAACAAATCCTTTGCAACATCATACACTTATAGAACATACTCATTATTTACACCTTTTTAACCTTCCACTCACTATAATTCATGAATCCAACCTTGCAGAGCACCAAAACTCAAAGAACTCAGATTGAAGATAGATATGAACAATATAAGCACACTCTCATATCTGTAAGACTAGAAAGTACAACACAGAGAAATGCAGAGCAAAACCATTTCTCCTAGACAACATTGTTTCATAGTTCATACATCGGTGAACACAACTTCTTTTGCGAAATGATCTAGAAGATAAAACTCTATATATAACATCTCTAAACAAATTTGATCAACATATCCAAACCATACAAGAAAATATTCAACCATGAAGAAATGTGAAGCAAAAAACTGAAAACTACTCTACCATATTGAACACACTTCACAACATTGTTTCCTTTTTCATTCAAATTTTCTCAAAAGCACTTGGAAACAAAGCACCACAAATACCATCTCAACTACACAAGAGGTTAAAAACCCTCAAAAACATGCTCATCAAAGCAGCACTAGAGGTTTACATTAGTGATACTACTAATGACAAAATAATGCAACCAATCAAAATATCTCCATAGGTTGACATCAATGCAACAACATAGATTTTTTGACATCAATGACAACACAAAATTCCAACAATCTAGACTTATTATGCCTCAATAAATTCCCTAGTAAAGAAAATTATACCCCTGCCTTGTTGGAAACTCAACGAAAAACAACTAAGAGGGGGGTGAATCAGTTGTCACCAAATCTCAAACTTATTCAACTTATTAACCTTAATTTCAAATCTGATCATTAATCATGAAAGCATAAATGAACAACACATTAGAAGCACACATAACACCAATATTTTTTATGTGGAAACCGTATTAGGGGAAAAACCATAGTGGAGGTCAATCCACAAGATTATACCCTATTAAAAGTATAAGGAAATATGAATGGGGAATGCAAATGCATTCAGGAACACTACCTAGAGCTCATTTCTCAAATACAACAAGGCTTACTACCCAAGGAAGAAACATTGTCTTACAAAAAGATTTAGATTAAAACCATCCAAATTTGAACTGAGAAAATAGCATTTGCTAATGCCTGGTTATAGTTCCGGTTAAGCACATGAACACTTCTTCACTCTTCTTCACTCTTTGCTTTTCCTTCAAATGATCTGAACTTTATTCACACATAGTACTCATAAACTTCACATTCGCACCCACACTCATGTCTTTTAAATGGTAAAAAAATCACTCTTATATATCCACAAAAAGATAATAAAATAATTACAATTAGTCGGCCCAAAACAAATAAATATTATTCATGCGAATCAACCAAGGTCAACCATAACATAGTGAAGACCAAAAAAACATATCCAACACAAAAACACTTCAATTAATTTGTCCTTGAATATCCACAACACACTTCAACACCTTGTCAGCCAAGAACATGAAAAACATGAACACACAAGAGAAAATCTTGGATCACAAGTACAACGATCAATGTGGACATTCCACAAAGATAGAGAATGAACTAGAAACATCCACAAGCATCATGAAACAACAAAAAAGAATCTACAACAACTGAACTTACTGAAATATTCATGCGGATCTCTAAAATTCAACATGGATAAACTAGACATACTAAAAAATAAACCCCTTAGTCCACAACCTCAGAACAATAACGTACTGAACACACTGAAAAAAAAGAACTTTACTTCACCACTGACAACCTGTAGCACTTCTTATTACAATTTTCTCAATATCCTCGACATATATAGCTTTTAATGCAACAATGATAATAGTGTTAACATCAATGACAACCACATATCAACAACACAACCACAACATCCAACAATCTACCACTCTAGCATTGATGGCAACAGATGATGTGAAAAATACCATCAACACAACTACGCTTAGTCTTCCTTTAAGTTCTAACTTTTCTTTCCTCAACTCTTCTCCCTAGAAGGCTCTTCTCCCTAGATAATTAGCAGTTTGTTTTTCACATTACTCTTCTCCCCATTTGACATCAATGACAAAGATCTCTTCAATACAAGGTTTGAACCACATATTTGAACTTCTGAACATCTGATTACTCCCCCTGAGTAGCAGCCACCACAACATCAATCTGGATCAAAATATGATCATGAAATGCATAGATTGATGCAAAGAAATGCATCCTTAGTTCTGATTAGGAGGGGTACTCACCCCTAACTTACCTCTGAGATACTCAAAAGTATCCTTAGGAAATTACTTTGTAAAGATATTTGCAATCTACTCCTTATTAGGCACATACTCCAATCTGACTTCCTTTTCACTTACCTTCTCTCTCAAAAAGTGAAATTTAATAGATATATGCTTGGTCTTTGAATGTAGCACCAAATTCTTAGAAATGTTAATAGCACTTGAGTTATCACAAAATATAACAATAGGCTCATCATACACAACTCTTATATCCTTCAACATCTATTTCATCCATAGTACTTGAGTCAATTATTAGCAACAACGATGTATTCTGCCTTTGCAGTAGATAAAGAAATAGCATTTTGCTTCTTAATCAACCATGAAATCAACTTCTTTCCCAATAAAAATGCTCCACCACTAGTACTTTTCCTATAATTCACATCTCCTGCCTAGCCAGCATCAATAAAGGCACTCAAAGTAAGATCATCATCTTTAGGATACCATAGACCAAAATCAATTGTCCCTTTCAAGTATCTGAAAATTCTCCTCATAGTAGTCACATGAGATTCTTTAGGATTAGCTTGAAATCTAGCACCAATACCTACAACATTCGAGATAATAGGCCTAGTTTGAGTCAAATAAATCAATCCACCAATCATTGATCTATATCTTGTCTGATTTTCCTTCAGAAAATCATTATCAGTTTTCAACTTGCATCCAATCACCATGGGTGTACCAATAGGCTTTGAATCTTCCATAGCAAATTTCTTCAACAATTCCTTCACATACTTGGACTGAGATATAAAAATCCCTTTATCTAACTGAGTAATTTGCAATCCCAAGAAGAATTTCAACTCTCCAATCATTGACATTTCAAATTCATTCTGCATCTCATTAGCAAACTTCATGCACAAGCTATCATCTCCTCTAAATATGATATCATCAACAAAAACTTCCACAATCAAATCTTTATCATCATTCTTGAAATACAGATTACTATCAGCAATACCTTTGTTAAATCCAAGTTTCATCAAGTACTTATCCAATCTGGCATACCATGCTTTAGGGGCTTGCTTAAGACCATACAATGCTTTCTTCAATTGACACACCATATCTTCCTAATCACTCAACTAGAATCCATCAGGTTGCTCAACATATACCGCTTCTTCCAATTCACCATTTAGAAAAGAAGACTTGGCATCCATTTGATAAACCTTGTAGTCTTTATAAGTAGCATAAGCAAGAAACAATCTCATAGCTTCAATTCTAGCAATAGGGGCAAAGGTTTCTTCAAAATCAATACCTTCCATTTGAGAATATCCCTTACAAACTAGTCTTGCTTTGTTTCTAAAGAACCATTTAGTTCCAATTACATTCTTATCCTTAGGTTTGGGAACAAGAATCCATGTATCATTTTTCTCAATTTGTTGTAGTTCCTCTTTCATTGCTTCAACCCAATGCTCATCTTTGCATGCTTCATTCACATTGTTAGGCTCAGTCTTTGAAATAAAACAATATTCTTCTACAATTTTTCTCCTAGTCTAGAAACCTTTGTTCTTATCACCTATGATATGATTCTATGAATGATTCAATTTCACATAGTCAGAGTCTTCTTAGAATTTTCTTCAACTTTAGGCTCTTTTGACCTCTCTTTTGTTCTTCCATCAATTTCTCCTTCTTGATTTTCTTGATTCACCGAAATGATTTGAACTTGACTTGTAGTTTGACCTTGATTTCCTTTGCTTGTACTATCATTCTGATCATCATAATCATATCCAGAAGTTTTGGATAGTGCAGGTATGTCTTCATCAACCTTAACATTTGCACTTTCAACCATTTTCTTTAATCTTTTGTTGTAACACTGGTAGGCCTTACTTTTATTAGTGTAACCTAGAAATATTCCTTCATCACTCCTAGCATCAAACTTTCCTATATCTTCATCTCTTTTGATATAACACTTGCTTCCAAATATTTTGAAATATCTAATAGTAGGATTTTGACCAATCCATAGTTCAAAAGGAGTCTTACTAGTATCGCCTTTGATTTATACCTGGTTAAGTGTGTACACAATAGTACTCATAGCTTCTCTCCAATAGATATGAGGCACATTTCCTTCCAACATCATGGTTCTAGCTACATCTAGAACTATTATGTTCTTCCTTTCCACAACTCCATTTTGTTGAGGGGTCGGCGGTGCAGATAATTGTCTCTTTATTCCAAGCTCTTCACAAAAAGAATTAAACTCACCGAAAGTGAATTCACCACCTCTATCTAATCTCAGACACTTAATCTTCAAATTATTCTCTGTCTCAACCATAGCCTTAAATATCTTGAACTTTTCCAAAGCTTCAAATTTCTCCCTTAAGAAAGTAGCCCACATCATCCTTGAGTAATAATCAATAAGCAACATGAAGTATTTGTAACCTTGTAAACTTCTAGTTCTAGCAGGACCACATAAATCAGTATGCACAAGTTCCAACAATCCATTTGAATTTTTCTGTTTACTTTGAAATGAAATTCTTGTTTTCTTTGCATATGACATTAGTAGGTTTCATCAGCTTAGGAAGATCTATCACAGCTCTAGTGGAACTTATCTTGACAATGTTATCAAAGTTAACATGACACATTCTGCTATGCAATAACCAACTCTCATCAACTTGAGAAATCAAACAACTTTTACTAGCAACATTCAGATGAAAGATATTAACTTTTTCTGTGTACCTGATGCAATCACATTTCCAGAATTTCCCAATATTTTTCATTTACCATCCATGAACTGAAAATTATATCCCTTATCAACCATTTGACCAACACTCAAAAGATTATGCTTCAAACCTTCAACATACAAGACATCATCAGTTTTATGCTTACCATCAAGAGAAATGCATCCTCTTCCATGGATCACACTAGTTGTGTTATCACCAAATCTCACAACACCACCATCATACTTTTCCAAATTCACAAACTTTTATCTCCTGTCATATGATGAGAACAACCACTGTTAATTACCCATTCGTCTTTCTCTTCAACTTGAGCAACTAGGGATTTCTCCACATTTGTACAACTAGCAGATTCAATAAACACAAATTCATCTTCACTTGCATTTCCTCTATTAGATTCATCATCTATTACACCTTCATCAATAGCATAGTAACACTTCTTTTGGAATTTAGGATTGTTAAATCTTGGCCTGGAAAATCTCTCAGGACACCTTGATGCAAAATGACCTATCTTATTGTAAAAGAAACATCATTTAATAGGCAACTTTCCCTTATACTTACCTTGTCCTCTAGCTTCTCTTTTCACAATCAATGCTTCAAGTTCTTCAAGCTCTCTTTCTTCTTCATCCAACTATTTCATTTCATTCTCATACTTGAATTTCTTTCTTGATGACCTTTCACCCGGGTCATATCTTTGTCTATCTCTTCCAAAAGTAGTATCCTTAAATGCAGATTCAACCTTAGGAAGGGCATCACCAAATTCACTCAACTCAAAAGTAGTAAGCTTACCAATCAACCTATCTTTGGTAACATTTTTCACAGTTCAAAGTTCTTCAATAGCACTAGCCTTGACTTTGTAAGAATCAGGCAAAGATCTAAGCACTTTAGCAACAATATCTGATTCATCTATCTATCCACCAACACATCTAATACCACACACAAGTTCATTTACTCAATGCATGAAAGTAGTAGCATTTTCATCATCACCCATTTTCAACTTTTCATAGTTTCCTTTCAGAATTTGGATTAGCAATCTTCACATTTGCATCACCTTCATACAAGGTCTCCAACTTCTTCCAAATATCATAAGTAGAATTTAGATCCATTACATTTTTCATCTCAGTATCAGTCAAAGCACTCAACAACACCTCATTAGCCTTGATATTATATTCAACATAAGCACTATTCAGAGGTATAACATACCTATTACATGTAATGCTCTAGTAGGGTTCACCAATGCATCTCATATGGCACTCCATTCGAGCTTTCCACAAAGAATAATTTGTTCCATCAAATTTAGGACTGTCCTTATAAGTTGCCATCCCAGATCACCTTAAGTTGTTAAACTTCTTCCAAGGAACCACAACCTCTAATACCAATTGTTGGCAACTCAAGGGAAGACAATTGAGAGGGGGGGATGAATGAGTTGTCACCAAATCTCAAACTTATTCAACTTATTAACCTTAATTTCAGATCTAATCATTAATCATGGAAGCATAAATGAACACCACATTAGAAACACAGATAACACCGATATTTTTATGTGGAAAACCTGTCAGGGGGAAAACCACGGTGGAGGTCAATCCACAAGATTATACCCTATTAAAAGTATAAGGAAATATGAATGGGAAATGCACATGAATTCAAGCACACTACCTATAGCTCACTGCTCAAATACAACAAGGCTCACTGTCCAAGGAAGACACACTATCTTATAGAAAGATTTAGATTAAAACCATTTGGATTTGAACTGAGAAAATAACATCTACTAATGCTTGGTTATAGTTCTGATTAAGCAAATGAACACTGTTGGGATTATGGATGCACAGTCCTTGAAGCTGCAGTCTTCGATGTAGGACCTTTAAGCCAAGAAAGATAATCAACCACCCAGAAAGTGTTGCAACTAGGCATGCACAATGGAGATTCAATATTGATATGATATATTGATATGATATCTGATTGATATCTTGATATATTACAAATGAACAAGATGCCTGATTATATAGGCATGAACTAAACCCTAATATGCATGAGATGTTGCCATGTGTCTTGATGTGACAACATGTGAACCCTAATGGTGATGATCATTAAATGAGGGGATAAGTTCTAGAAGGAATCTTATCTCCTACAAATAAGGAAGGGAATATTATCCCATTTATTAAATGATTGATCTAATAATGCAACCTAGGACTTAATTAATTAAATGCAAGACCTAAGTTAACTTATGTTAGTGTAATAATTAATTAATTACACCAACACCCCCCCATAAGTGCAACTTAGGGAGGAAAATGCAATGATTATGCAGAGATGATGATCGATGATGGGTCCCGGCTACGAGGCCATTTTAGGTACCCATGTACATGAAGATGCAGAAAATATTCCACAAACGAGAAAAGGGGAAACCCAATGGGAACAAAACCCCTCTCCAAAAGAGAGATGAAAATGCAGAAATGTGAGATAGGATGGGAAGGATGGAGGACTCCCAAATACCCCCCAAGTACACCATCTATCACATGGATACAATACAATCAAAAGCCCCCCCATAGGAGGGAAAAAGAGAGACTATGTAGCCCCCCCAAAAGATGTGATCACCTGCAAAGAAGGTAAGTGTCTGAAGACAGAACAAGATCCAATGTCGACAAACAACTTGTCTCCCTTTTGGAAGAAACAAAACCAATTGCAAGTGGAGAGATGCTTCCCATTCTAGATAGGAATTGAAGGAAGGAAGGATGAAAATGGATGATGATGTCTCTGAACTCTGCTCAAGTGTGTCCTTGCCTGATGAAGAAGAGGCCACAATCAATGAAGAGAGTGACAAACCAGGATGATGCAGAAACTGATGTTGAACAATATCCAAAGACGGAGATATGATGAATGTGATGGAGACTTGATAGCCCCCCTTGAATGAAGTGTCCTCAAAACCACTGAAAGAAGTTTGAAGCAAATCCAATGGTAGATGCTGAAGAAACTGCAAATCCTGAAAGGAGTGACAAGGAAGAAGTCTCAGATATGAAATATCTGAAGAGAAACCATGTGCCTCTAAGATGGTCTCTGAATTCCCAATCAAGGTCGAGACAAAGGAATGAGGAGAATCAAAACAACTCTCCAAAGCCAAATCTGAATAGAGGAGTGATACCCCCTCAAGAATGTTCTCCAAACCTATAGAAGTGGCTAAGGAAATGATACCTAAAACAAAGCCATCATGTGATGTCAAGTCTAAAAAACTAAATGTGTCCTGATTGATGATGATAGTGGAAGCCTCAATCAATGATTCTGGACAAGGAATCACTGAATATGAAGGGATACCAACTGTCTCTGATGAAGAAAAATGACCGAAAGGAACCTTGTCAACCTCTTCGGAAAGATCAAGGTAAGCAACTTCCTGCACAACAATATCATCATAGGGTACTTGATCTGAAGAATGAAATTTTGAATCATGACCATCAGGGAATGGTGGAGTATTTGAATCTCCATAGATCTCCCAAAGCTTAGTCCAAAGAATGTGAGGACAATCACAATGATCAATAGCATTCAAAACATCACAATCAACTTGCATAGAAATAATCTCCAAAATAGTATATCTGTTGCAACTCCAAGCAAGTTCATGAATTCCTTCACTTGGATGAGGAACTATACCAAATAGATGTGGCAACAAATCGAGTGAATGAAGATGATGGCAGATCCCATCTCGCCATTGCGAATAGTTACCCTTGTGCAACATAACCAAAGAAGGAGAGAAATATGCAAGCCCCATAATGAAATTTCTCCACAAAAATAAAGAAAAATGACCTTCAATAGCAAATAAAGACTTCCAAATATGATTTACAACTGAAGTGATGCAACCCGGATCAAAAAATATGTTCCCAACCTTCAGGATAACCAGGTTATTGATCAAATACACCAAATTAAAAAAAATATCATGCAAAAGTACCTGGAGCTAAAAATGATCAAGGGGCTGGACTGATGAAAAAGAGCTCTGAATCACCTTCCTGATGCTGCTAGAATTTCTGAAATCTGATGAACGGTTGAGAAGATATGCAGCTTTGAGTCCAGATTAGGGTTTTGTCTTCAATTAGATGTAGAGTCTTTTGTGAGCAAAATTTCATAGAAAAAATCTCACCATTGGAAAGTACGCAAAATTCCCTTTCCGACGATATATTGTTTGCAAAAATTTGATACCCTGGGTGAAAGTTATGATCAAATGAAAAAAAATGCCCTGATTAGGCACTTGCAGGCTAAATAGGGTCAAAAAATTCGGCCCCTCGGGTGCTAGCACTTGGTCTTCAATATGACCGTAGTGAATAGAGTGGCAAAAAAAAAAAAATGCACCACCGGATAGGTGGCGGCGGGGCTGAGAGTTCCGGGCGGAGCGGTGAGTTCCGGTGGCGCCGCTCGTGGTCGGATCTTGTCGGCATAGGCAAGAATCCCGGTAGAAGTCTGGTGCTTGGCGACGGAAAGATGGGCCGGTAGAAGACTCGGCCAGTTGGTGGTCAGCGGGAGAGGACTCTGACTGAATGGGAGAAGCCGGTAACAGATCACTGGTAGCAGTGATGTCATCGGTGGTCGTAGCAGAGATCGCCGGTGCCATGGGGAGAGACGCCGGTGGACGAAGCAAACAACTGACGGGAGGATGCCAACAGGGCCGATGATGAACTAGCAGTGAGGATGGCGTACTTATGGTACGACCATCAGTACCTCCTACAACATAAATTAAATCGGCCGACAAAAGACAATCTCTGCAGATAAATAAATATAGCCGACCACAATATATTTTGATTTTTAATATTGCAATTTGCAATTAAAAATCAAATAAATTTTAATAAAAATTGCCGATGATTGTAAAAATCAAAACCCATATGATATGTCGATAGACAATGCCGATGGAAAATATATAATGCCGACCTGTGATTAAAAATGCATGTCGCTCCAATTTTTTTTAAAATTTTTCTGCAAATTATAGCAGAAACCTAAATTTTTTTTTGCCAAAGAATAATAGATAAATGCCCCATTTTTTTTCTAAAAATAGAAAATGGCCTGCGTATAAATTTTTTTTGCCTCAGAGGAAAACTGATCGGGATGATTTTTTGCTACAAATTGTACGGATAGTACGATTGATTTTGCAAACCCTAAAAAAAACCTCTAAAGCTCCCGGGATGATGTATCCGATTTTGATGAATGGGCAGGCGATCCTAGGGTTTCAAGGCCTTTTGAAGACAATGGTGAGTTCGGATTTGACTCTATTTGCTTCAGAAATTAGCTTGGTCCCTGGGTGGAAACAAGTAGCCTTCAATGGAAACCTTTAAGCCTGCAAGAATCTCACACACCAACTTTCTTGATCGAGGGTTGATGTTTCACTGGATAAGCTTTGATACCATGTTGGGATTATGGATGCACAGTCCTTGAAGCTGCAGTCTTCGATGCAGGACCTTTAAGCTAGGAAAGATAATCAACCACCCAGAAAGTGTTGCAACTAGGCATGCACAATGGAGATTCAATATTGATATGATATATTGATATGATATCTGATTGATATCTTGATATATTACAAATGAACAAGATGCCTAATTATATAGGCATGAACTAAACCCTAATATGCATGAGATGTTGCCATGTGTCTTGATGTGACAACATGTGAACCCTAATGGTGATGATCATTAAATGAGGGGATAAGTTCTAGAAGGAATCTTATCTCCTACAAATAAGGAAGGGAATATTATCCCATTTATTAAATGATTGATCTAATAATGCAACCTAGGACTTAATTAATTAAATGCAAGACCTAAGTTAACTTATGTTAGTGTAATAATTAATTAATTGCACCAACAACACTTCTTCACTCTTCTTCACTCTCTGCTCTGGCTTCAAATGATCAAAAATTTATTCGCACATAGGACTCATGCCTTCAAATGATAAAACAATCGCTCCTATATATCCACAACAAAAAATTGCATTGCTAAAAGTCGGCCATAAAAAGATAAAAAAATAATTACAATTAGTCGACCCAAAACAAATAAATATTATTCATGCAAATCAACCAAGGTCGGCCATAACATAGTGAAGACCAAAAACAACATCTGCAACATGAAAACACTTCAATTAATTTGTCCTCAAAGATCCACAACACGTTTCAACACCTTGTCAGCCAAAAACATCAAAAACATGAACACACAAGAGAAAATATCATATCACGAGCACAAAAATCAATGCGGACATGCCACAAAGATATAGAATGAACTAGAAACATCCACAAGCATCATGAAACACTAGAAAAGCATCCATAGCAACTGAACTAACTGAAATAATAGAATCTTCAATTAGGAACACTAATTGAAGCGACATAAAAACTGCCAAAATGTAAATCACCATAACTCGATCAAATCTTCATGCGGATCTCTAAAATTGAATGTGGATAAACTAGAAATACTTAACAAGAAACCCTTTAGTCCACAACCTCAAAAAATCAACGTATTGAACACACCGACATAAATAACTTCACTTCACCACTGACAACCTCTAGCACTTCTTATTACAATTTTCTCAATATCCTTGACATATACAACTTTTAATGCAACAATGCTAATAGTGTTGAAATCAATGACAACAAAAACATCCAACATGCCTAACACACAACTTCAAGTGAGCTTGCAACAACAAAATATAGGGTTTATGACAATTATCAACATTATAATCCAATTGTGGGTGGTCAAATGGGTGGGAATTTTTTAATCCACTGGTATGTCATAATATTGTAAATTAGTATAATGTCCAAGCTGATGTTTTTAAGGAAATATTATTGAGGGAAATTTCAAGGCTAGAAGACCCTTGCAATTGGAAAGGTATAAGTAGTTGGATTTCACTGGTATCTTGGGATACCCAATGGGATCCCAAATGATATTATAAATGTATTAACTAGATTCTCTAGCATTAAAGCATTTCAGGGAGAAGATCATCTTAGGACTTTCCTAAATTTGATAGATGACTTTGATATAAAAGATGAGGGTGTGGTGATGAAATTGTTTATGCAATCTCTATTGATGATGCAAGAGATTGGTATAAAGGACTATTAGATGCAAGTATAAAGTCATGGGATGAGTTCAAAAGGTTTTTAGAAGATCAATACGGTGATAAAACTAACCCTAGATTTATCATAAATGAATTTGCTAGTATAAGCAAAGGCTACAATGAATCTTATTTTGAATTTAACACTAGGTTTGTTAATATTATGAATAAAATCCCCCCATACATGGGACATAGTGAACCCATGTGTTTTGTCCTCTACTATAATGCTTATGATGTTAATATGGGCTATGGACTTAGAGATAGGGGTCCATACTCTTTAAGAGATGCTTTAAAGATAGATACACATATTGAAAGAAATAGAAAAACATATGGGAAAATAGGTAAAAGGGATGATGGAAATTTTTATAGAATCCAAAAGGGCATCAAGTGAAGAAACCTTCATCTAAAGATAAGCTTGATAATGTCATGAATGATCTAAAATATTTAAGATATAAGGTTTCTAGAAATGAGAAGGGTTTGTCCCATGAAAAACTAAATTAGTAAAAGTAGGAAAAAGTACCAAAATTGTCTAATCAACCTTATAATACAACTTGGTAGAAAGATAAACCTATTCAAAGTAACCTAAAGGGGGTATCTAGTAGAGAAACTCTAGATCCATTAAGAAGAACTAATGTAAATATTGATGAAGATAATCCTTGGTGTATAACCTATCAGTTACCTCATTCTCCCAGAAAATGCATGGTGGCACAATCTTTTAAGGATCATTCTAAACCTTATGATGATTGTGATAATTTCCATGGTGAAAATCATGAAATTAATATGATTTCAACTGAATTGTGCTCTATAAATGAAGAATATTCTTTTGATGAAGGATTTTTTGAAATAAATATTCATGATAGAAGATATAAAAATTATGAATACCATTAGTAGATCTTTTCTAATAATGAAGAAGATGAATATGTTGAAGTGCATAATATTGAAACTTCTAACTTTGATGTTAGATTAAGAAGACCTTTTGAGGATGATATCATAGAATTGATGGTTGCTACTATTGCTCAAGTAAAAAGTAACTATAATTTGAGGAATAGAGGAAACAACAATGATCAAGGAAAGGCTGGCACAATTTCTATAAAAGAAAGAAAGAATGAGATAAAGGATAAAATTTATATTAGACAAAGGGGAAATCCTAAAATAAAGGACAAGAACACAAAGAACAAAGGAAAAGGTTTTGAAAAATTTGTGAACTAGATTGTGTTACCAATTATAAAGTCCAAGTATAAGAAGTTGAAGATTGAACAAGAAAAGGAGAGTGTCAAATGAACTTAGAATATTAATGGGAAAAATAAAGAAGAAAAGGTTAGTGATCTAGTCACACCTATTGATGATATCTATAATATTGGACTAAATATGCCAATGTAGACATGGTACGAGTTTTTCCATAGATCAAGGTATTTGTTCCTCTATTGGAAATGATGAGGATAGAAGAGCATAAAGATAAGGTAGTTGTTGAGATTATGGACGCACAGTCCCTAAAGCTCCATAATCTTCAATAAAGGACCTTAGCCATAAAAGATGATCAACCACAAAGGGAAGTGTTGCAACTATGGAATGTTGAATAAAGACTCTATATTGATATGATATGATGAAAATGATATGTTACAAATGAACAAAATGCCTGAATATAAATGAAAAAGATAAAACCTAAGATGCATGTGATGTTTCCAAGTGTTATAATCTAACATGTGACAACATGTGAACCCTATCTAGATGATTATTAAATGTTGAGATAAGTTCTAGAAGGAATCTTATCCCACAAAAAAGGAAGGGAATATTATCCCATTTATTAAATGATTTATTAAAAATGCAACCTAGGACTAAATGAAATATGACTGAAGTTAACTTATGCTAGTGTAATAACTAATTAATTAATTACACTAGCACCCCCCCATAAGTTCAACTTAGGGAGGAAAATGCAATGATTATGCAAGAAGATGATGGGTCCCAGATACGAGGCCATGTTAGGTACCCATGTATATGAAGATGCAAAAATTCTCCCACAACTGGAGAAAAGGGGAAAACCCAGTGGGAAGAAAACCCTTCCCCAAAAAAGAGATAAAATCAAAAAAGATGGAAGAGTGATGTTTGGAGGACTCAACATTATCCCCCCAAGTACTACAACCATCACATATATACAAAGAGATGAAAAATATGTGGACTAGATAGCCCCCCCATAAAGGAGAGTAGCCCCCTATAGAATGTCTTCAAGATTAGTGAGAAACTAAGCATCCAAGTCAGATAGACCCGAAGAGAACCCATCCATGTACCAAAAGTCTGAAGAAGTGAATGTATCCATCCCTACTGAAGCAAATCTCAACTAAGAGGTGTCGAAGGAAGAAGATGGAGCCATGCAAAGAGCCAGGTCAATCCAGCCTCCACAACCCTAGCGAGGAGGGAGTGATGATGTGCTTCCTACCCTTGAATTTGGAGAGTCAGGAGCTGGTGGATCTCGATCCCAAGATTTGGTGAACTTGTATACCTTGGAATGATGATCTACTTGACCATAAGAAACAAGGACATCAAACCTATCCCTGATAATGGCAAGGTCTGAAGTGAACTCAATTTTCAATCCCTCATGAGCAAGTTGATAGATAGACAACAAATTATGAGCAATCTAAGGAATGTAGACAACATCTTCTAGCCTTCTTCCATCAAGAGCAACATCACAAATACCAGCAACATAGACAATATCTACATTTGCGGTAAACATTCTATCAAAGTTGGAAAGCCTCAGAGTACCCCACATAATATGTTGTTGAAAAGAAGTGACATGCCGAGAAGCACCGAATTCAAGTACCCATTCTTCTCTGTTATCAACCAAGGTAGTTATCAAAGCATTCCTCTTACCAAGATTTTCAATAGTGGCAATTCTAGCAATAGGTGATGATGACTCTTCATGAGAGGGGGAGTGAGGAGATATGACTGTAGTAGGTGGGAGAGAGATGTTGTGATATCTAAGTATCTGCAGTAGCTCATGTATCTCTCTCTTGAAACATGTATCCTCAATGTGACCAAGCCCATTGTAGAAGTTGCACTTGGGCCTCTCCCTCTTTGGCTTTTCTTCCTTAGGCTAAGTTGGTGATTTAGAAGAAGCTCCTACCTTTGATTTTCCCTTGTGCTTGCCCTTTCCTCACTACTGAATTTGACTTCATTTTCTATTGAACGTTCGTCAGTAGTTCGACAAAAAAATTTCAAAAAATCGACGAATTGACGAAAAAAATTTGTCACTATTTTTTCGTTAAAATTCTAATGATGAATGAAACGTTGAAATAACGTCGCAGATTCGTTGGTCATTAGCATCATCATCAACATCATAAAATGTCTCAGATGTTCATCGAAATATCGACGAAAACTTCGTGGTCATTAGCATCATCATCAACATCATAAAATGTCTCAGATGTTCATCGAAATATCGACGAAAACTTCGTGTATCCACCGACGAATTACAACCAAAATGCAATTGCAATGGCTCTTCCGAAGTGTTGAAACAACACCAGAAGTTCATCATCATTTTGATGAAATGGGCAAGGAGAAGCATCGAAACAAGACTAGAAGTTCATCACCATTTTGACGAAATGGGCAAGGAGAAGCGTTAAAACAACACCAAAATTTTGTTGCCATTTCGAAAAAATGGGCAAGGAGTAGCATTGAAACAAGACCAGAAGTTCATCGCCATTTCCACAAAATGGGCAAGGAGCTTTGTCGAAACAACACCAGAAATTCATTTCCATTTCAAAAAAATGGGCAAGGAGTAGCGTCAAAACAACACTAGAAGTTTGTCACCATTTCGATGAAATGGGCAAGGAGTAGCATCGAAACAACACCAGAAGTTCATTGCCATTTTGATGAAATGGGCAAGGAGTTATGATGAATCTTTTGTTGCAGCTATAGCAACTTCATCGGACCTTTTCGGTGATTCGTCCATGGCCTTCGTTGAAATTGCAATGAAATAATGCAATTTTGAAGAAAAAAATTCATTGAAATGTACCATTGTGGAGAATCCTGGCGATGACCACCGAAACCAACCCATCGGTGAGAGATCAATCATCGGAACAAGATAGAAAACTCACTTCGATAGTCTATGTCTTGCCGATGACTTACGTCAGAAAGACGGATCCAATGTCACACCAATTTGACCTCTTCAGGAGTTTTGAACATTGCTGGTTATCGGCAAGACATTCTAAGGGTCTCACCGATTAAACAAGTGTCTAAGAGCAAGTAAACAAATGGAACCTATTAATTTTCTTATTTTGGAGTTCTTTTAAATCATAGAATAGTGCAATCTTCTTCTATATAATGTACTTATATTCATATTTGAATTTGAGACCAATTGTAATTGTACATTCCATTTTGCTTGCATAGAGTATTCTATAAGCAATATATTGATAATGCCAAATGATTTATGGTGTTGTACAACTCTACCTATCATCACAGTTTTGTTGTTCCCCTTAAAGAATCACACGCAAAGACAAGTTACAATACCAAGTCAAATAATATGAAAAGACTTGCCATACAAATTGATGATTATTCTCACAGCCAACGGTGTTGTTAACAACAATTCCATGAAAGTTATCCAAGCTTAATGAGATGGTGATCATACGCCTAGGTGCAGATGCATAGAAAAGAATTACTTGAGAAAAAAAGGATAACAAGGAAGGGGTTAAGAAACATACGGATTGAGAGAAAATGTGCTTAAAGGGGAAAATGTTGAAAGCGGAGTGTCAAAGAAAATGAAACTTGTAGAACATGTTGACCTAATCAAGCTCTTGAACAACTTAAAAAATTTAAAATACTAACACATACATGAGACATGTAATGAACTTCCAATATCTGCTATCTTTTTCATTAATGCAGAGGTAGGTAAAGGAGAAATAATTATAACTGTAACACTATTCATAGTCCAATAAATTATGTTTGTAATTTGTATTCAATGGACCTCAGTTTTATCATTATATTTCCCATCTAATACCATATTTTAATCTAGGGTTCAACTATCTCAGATCTAAAGAAGCACCTTCAATTAACCATTTAAAGTACTATAAAATAAGGTAAGACTTTTACTTGAGAAAGATTGGGTACACTTGTAGGATTAAAGTTCTCGCAATCATCAGGATTTATTGGCACACAGACACAACCTGCAACATATGAAGTAATGGATGACTATAAGTTAGTGAAATGGTCCTTAATATGTGACCGGTTTGCAAATTTATTGGTAGAAAATAAGGTTACAAACAGATTTACAAGAAAAATTATGAGGACAATCTACTGTAATCATCAAAATAGATGAAAAGTGCAAAGGAAAGAGTCCAAGCTACATCTCTAGAAGCCTAAAAAAAAAATACAAGAAACATAAAAAAGAACAAACCTTGAGTTTTTGGATGAATACAAAATGGTGCCTTCAACAAGTGATTCATATGCTTTCACACTTTTGTTGGACATTAAGAGATTTTGGTCTTCCTACATGAAATTAACTACTTACAAAATAAACCTAGAAACCAATATTATATACCTCCATATCTAGCCGAGGGTAGGTATAAGAGAAAAGAAAATCTTCAATGCAATGCTGAAAAATATCAATGTGTGTAGGTTTGTATTACTCAAAATATCATTTCACTACCTAAGGAAAAATACCAAAGTGATGTTTTAAATTTCAATCTTCACATAGGCTCCCTTATTGCTACACATGCATATACAAGCATTATTCGAGCTCTAAACTATTAGATGTAAAGTTAATTAGCTATAAGATGGAAAGTTGTTGTTTATACACAATCCATCATCTTTTACATATCTAGTGCTTCGGATAAATTGTGTATAAATAGAATGAAATGTGAATCTTTATAATAAAGAAAATTCTTAAAGGGAGGAGAGAGCAAAGGGTAGGGGACAAGAGAATACTTGAATGTATAGAAAAGTATAACATTTTGATCATTATAACAATGAAACGAATCTTAAGTTTGAAGCATTAATATCATTTACAACATTTATGATCAAGAATAGATATGATGAATAGCACCCCATATACTATGGATGGTACAAAATTTCATGGTTAATTAGAGCTTCCATCAACAAGAAAGATCAATATCATGTATCTATCCATCGAGCCTCTAAAACCTTGGTATCAATTTTTCCACTAACCTGTTATGCACAAAGTCAAATTTTAGAGTTGTCTACACAAAATCAAAGAAATGGCGAAACCAAGTCACACACAACTGATGTGGTATTCATGCAAGCCATACAAACAAACTATTTCCAGGAACATTAGAATGAAACAACTGGAATTATGATGGGAGCATTGATTCGAGAATTATAAAGAATCCTTTTCTGCCACCATAGTGAAAGTTAGCACTTTCTTTCATCTTTGCATATTGGTTTGATGCTTCAAATGATGCATTTCTTATATTGAAAAGTGCATTGCAATGAGCTTCTCTTTGTTTAGGAATAGTTTAATATTCTCTATAACAAGACTAGCGACACTTGTGGTGGTAACTCATTGGCCTCCCCCTCACATCCTCTCAATTCCCCCAGCACCCAATCATACTTAGCATTAATTGTTCATTCATCCATTAATAACATACTTAACATTCATTCATTCATCCATTAATAACATATAATTCATTATCCATTAATAAACATACTAACATTCATTCATTAACATATAACATTCATTAACATATTCACATTCATTCATTAACATATAATATGTTCTTTGGTTTACATATCAAAAATATGGTTGTCATGATATGATTACAATCACTTTTTTTTTTTTGTTTCTTTTTTAAAGCTAAAAAAATCTGAAGTGGAGTATCATTTTCTAAATCATTTGTCCTGCCTTTAGTTGTTTTGCCCTTTGCTCGTGATGTATGCCTAGTCGTCTTCTCATGATGTGGATGCCGCTGCAAGGGGGGTCTGCTGCAATAACGAATAAATGTTAAACTGATATGTTTTATTATTATTGTTACAAGTATTTCATTAATTTAAAAGAAAATTAGAGTGGTTCTCTTTACCTGATGGTCCACATCATGTTCTTGAACTTCTCTTATAGACTCATGCTCAACATGTTGAACACCCTCTAAATCTTGATCTATAGTTGAAACACGAAAGGTTGCATTAATTAATACACCAATTGAAATTAAATATGTTTAAGAGAATATGAGAGTGATACTCTTTACTTGATGGGGCCAAATCATGTTCTTGATCTTCTCTAGCCTAATCATGCTCAACACGTTGATCACACTCTACATGCTCTAAAGTTGAAACATGAAAGGTTACATTAATTAATACACCAATTGCAATTAAATATGTTTAAAAGAACTTTAGAGTGGTCCTCTTTACAGTGAGGCCACATGTGTTTCGGATCTTCTCTAACGATCTGCTCAACATGTTGATCACGCTCTACATTCTCTGAAGTACCGGGATGCACACCATGACCTTCATCTACAGGTTGTGCTCCACCCTCACCAGGCTGCATTCCAATGTCATGTGCAGTATTATCATTGCTTGAATGTTTAAAATAAATGAGCGTAATTACTGTAAGTGAAATTAATATTGGTCGATTACAAGTATTCAATTAAACTCATTTATTAAGTTTATTTACACCTTACGTTAAGATCGTTGGAAGATTATGTTTTTCCAGGTCAAGATATGGGCATTCAACCATGGCTCATAGCCTTCTTTGAGCAATCTTTAGGTCATCTTCTGTGGGAACTCTATTGAATTCAGAGCCCTACATTTTTGCATAAGATCATGAATTTTGCTTCTATGGTGTGATAAAACCAAAAAAAAATCAATTTATTATTTGGATACAATATTTCATTTATTGATACTTACAATTCATGTGACTAATTTCATATAACCACCAGAGCCAAGTTTGTGCTGCCCATGTTTTTCTAGTCTTGCCTTTGTTGCCTTCGATGTGTCGGGAAACCTATGAAAAGTTTGAAATATCTTAGATTATGTAAAAAGAAAGAGTAATCAATATATAATTACATTGTTGATAGTATCACATACCTTCCTTGGCCCGGTGGTGTCTTTCCTTTTATCTTTTCAGCCTTCTCCTTTCAATCTAACACTAGGTCCTTCCACTCCCTCTCCGGAATCATGGGGGGACACTCATACTTTTTTTTCTTCTCTAAATGTTACCTATATTGGTCCCTCACATACTTTAGATAGGTACCAAATTTCTTAAGGACCTTGGTTCGATTGAATGTTTTATCATTGAAGAGCACAACTAAACGGTTAATAAGCTCATCCTTTAAATCTTGATTTTGGGCATTCCACCGTGTACGCATGGTGGGCCCGAAGAGCTCCAATGTAATATCACTTAGATGTTTATAAAAAACATCATTTCCTACAAAATGATCATGGGATCAATAGTCTAAAAAGAGCGATCAATAAGTAAATTTCAATTGGATTATATATAATAATAATTAAAATATTTTAAAGTACCTGAGACCTCTATCTTTATGGGAATAAAATCTTCGGTTACCACAAATGTGACTAGCAATGTTCCCGTACTA